>JAODUO010000114.1:1620000-1635083 GCA_025642075.2 Ridgeia piscesae
ATCATATTGTCCACAGTGTCCATTGTGTCCTCAGTGTTCACAGTGTCCACAGAGTTGACACCGTGTCCATAGCGTCGATAGTGTCCACAATGTCCATATTATATTGCTCACAGTGTCTGCTGTGTGAAGTTAGTGTCCACAACGTCCACAGTGTCCACAGTATCCACGGTATCCATAGTATAGTGTCCACAGTGTCAATAGTGACAACAGCGTTCACAGGGTCCACAGTATCAATATTATATTATCCGCAATGTTCATTGTGTCCACGACGTCCACACTATCCATAGTATATTGTCCACAGTGTCCACATTGTCAACAACGTCCCCAGTGTCCACAGTATCCATATTGTAGTGTCCATTGTGTCAACAATATCCATATTATAATAAATTATTGTCCTCGGTGTCCTCTGTGTCATCAGCACCCAGTCCAAACGACGATGTAATTGGCCTTACAGGGACGAATGTAGCGATAGTGTATTGTATTGTATTGCATTATATAGTACTTCGTGTATCTCTTCTCAGGCCTATATATGATTACAGGAAACATGATCCTGATCATTGGCGTGGTCGTGTCTCTGCTGGTGGTCGGCGGTATCGTTGCAGCTATCATGTTGACGAAGAAGAAACCAGGTAATCGACATACACCGTGAAGCTGAACATAATATTCAAGTTGCAATCTGAATTAAGACACACTTTTACTGTTTGTAAAAGATGTATGCATAACTTTAACAATATTTTGTTACATTATCACAGTTGCAACCACATACATACATACGCACATACATACATACATACATACATACATACATACATACATACATACATACATACATACATACATACATAATGATCATATCATCATTACATACATACATACATATCTATATATACATCATACATCATGCATACATACATACATACATACATCATATACATACTACATACATACATATACTATACATACATACATGCATGCATGCATGCATGCATGCATGATCATACATACATAAAAACATACATACATACATACATACATACATACATACATACATACATACATACATACATACATACATACATACATACATACATACATACATACATACATACATACATACATACATACATACATACATACAAGAATGCACACGACGTGATCGCGCAAATATGCATGCGCGCACGGGTGCACGGGTGCATCGCACGCAGCGCAGCGCAAGCGCACGCGCACGCGCACGCGCACGCGCACGCGCACGCGCACACGCACACGCACACGCACACGCACACGCACACGCACACGCAGCACACGCACACGCACACGCACACGCACACGCACCGCACACGCACACGCACACGCACACGCACCGCACACGCACACGCACACGCACACGCACAGCACCGCACACGACACGCACACGCACACGCACACGCACACGCACACGCACACGCACACGCACACGCACACGCACACGCACACGCACACGCACACGCACACGCACACGCACACGCACACGCACACGCACACGCACACGCACACGCACACGCACACGCACACGCACACGCACACGCACACGCACACGCACACGCACACGCACACGCACACGCACACGCACACCACACGCACACGCACACGCACACGCACACGCACACGCACAGCAGCACGCACACACACACGCACACACACACACCACACGCACACGCACACGCACACGCACACGCACACGCACACGCGACAGCCAACGGACACAACCACACGGGGGCTTCGTGCAGACCACACCGCACGGCGGCACGCACACGCCTTCCGCACCAAAAGCAAGAGCCACTCGGATACGCACACGCACACGCACACGCACACGCACACGCACACGCACACGCACACGCACACGCACACGCACACGCACACGCACACGCACACGCACACGCACACGCCCACGCCCACGCACCACGCACACGCACACGCACACGCACACGCACACGCACCCGCACCCGCACACGCACACGCACACGCACACGCACACGCTCACGCACACGCACACGCACACACGCACACACGCACACACGCACACACGCACGCACGCACACACACACACACACACACACACACACACACGGGCGCGCGTACATGCCTATACTGGATTCATCAACCAATCGTTTGTGTGGGTCTTGCTGTTGCAGAACCACAGCCGTCGGCGGCGGTGGCACGTCCAACACGTCCTTCCGCTACCAAAATGGAAGATGTCCACGTGGATATGGACAAGGGGGCCGCCCCGCCTGTGGCAGAGGAAGCAGGAGAAGGAGGCGAGGTTGAGGAAAAGCCTGAAGGAGAGGCCCCAAAAGAAGAGGAGGGCGAAACGCCGGCTGCAGAGGGAGAGGGCGAGGCAGCGCATGAGGGTGAGGCGGCGCCAGAGACAGCGCCAGAGGCAACGCCAGAGGGAGAAGCAGAGCCAGCAGCAGAGGCGCCGCCAGCGGAGGAAGCTCCTCCGCCTGAAGAAACTTAACGTGGCGGTCATGTGACGACATCGGCCGGCGATCACGTGATAACGTCAGTCGGCGATCACGTCACGACACCGGCCGATGATCACGAGACGATGTCAACCGGCCATTAAATGACGACATCGCATAGCAGTCAGGTGTGGCCGAGAACTAATTTCAACTAGAACAAGACATCATGACCGCATCGGCTGGGCAGCGAAATCTCTCAAATTTGCTTTAAATACCTATCGCATGACGCATCCACGTCGACAAAAACTTGCACGAGTGGTTCAACGGATTCTCGGATGAGCCAAGAATCGTGAACTACTGCAGACGCAACAATAATACGTTTGAGATACTAATAGTACGTTTCTTTTTTTGTAATGCCTGTGTCTAACTATGACATGTATAGAACGATAACATGTCGTCACATATTATGACATGTACTTTGCAAATTACATTCATTTCCAAGCAAAACAAATCTGTTTGCGGGTAACTATAGCACATCTAAAACGCCTTTGTTCTCCAGTAGATATGGTTTGGCAGAGAGAGGCGAGCGTTTTTATGATTTGCTAAATCTCGCATTCGAATAACCAAGGCTGGCAGAGTGGATGTATTATTATATATATATATATATATATATATATATATATATATATATATATATATATATATATATATATATGTATGTATGTATGTATGTATATGTATATGTATATCTATATATATATCTCTCCTCTCTCTACATATAAACAAAGACTGCCTCGCGAGAAGGTCCGATCCGGGTCACTTGTGATGTAATCGGGTGACTAGAGGCGTTATTTAATATGCAGCATTCTCCCTTTGTGTATCTGCGTATTAAAGTTTCAACTGAATCTGTCAATGACTACACTGTGAACGTATCGTTTTCGATTTTTCTTGAACTTCTTACCACAATATTTAAATAATAATTGTATCATATTAAAACTGAACGAAAAGTGTCATATGTTGCACTGAATGTCCTGTTTAGATGGGACAGACAAAACCCCCAGAAGTATATTTTACAATCAGTAGTAATCGGCAATTGTCTAAAACGCAAGGTAATAACGCTACACCGATGCAACAGCTATTTATTGAAAATGATGTGGCGAGCCGGGAAGAGTTGGCGGTAAATGTTACTTGTAACGGTTTCTCACACTATAGTAGGGCTGGTGCGAAAGATCCTTCTGAAAAATGCTGCTGCACCCACCCTTAATGTCCGGAAGTGCAGATTTTCGTGGGGAAACGTCAAAACGTGTTATATGTTAGCATAAGTCGAACAATAATGCCGCAGTCAAATATCGCCGCACCGACCTTCGACGCGCACGCCAGGGGTTATTGTATATGAGCAGCGCTCTGTGTGTGCACTCACACTGTGCAGAATTAACCGTTGCCTTTGCCTTGGCATCCGCGCGTCTCGAAAGACGTTGGCGTTGCATTAGAAAATCGCACTGAGCATTTCTTGGATTGGTTGTACAATCCAATTCTCGAGTGACAATCTGGAGGACAATGACAACAGAGAAACCGGGAAGGCTATTGGACTGATGCATCTCTTGCCTTCCGTTTCGTCTGGCGCCCCGTCTTAACCATATAACCATCTTGTTTCCTCTGTCCTCCGCACGCCGCCCCGCATCACGAACGACCAGGTTTTCCGGTCGTCAGCTATGTTTTCACAGGTTTTAATGTCGACGTCGACCAGCTTCCCTTAATGGGATTCTTTAAAAGCTAGTAATATGTATTTAATGGCGTTCTTTTCGCTTAGCCCACTCTCGCTCGGCGGCGTACCTTCACTGAGAAGGTAGTCTGGTGACTTAACATCTTTTTGAATGCTCTCCGTGTGAGGGGCCAAAAAGTGCTGCCACCTCATGGAACCTGGGTAACCGTGGCTAATCCGGCCATGTAATAATTCCTGCTTTAAGCAACTGCAAAGTTATACTTCTCTTTATTTTTGTGTTAATATAAGTTTAATGTTGAATAATCTTAATAGTATAGTATTAACTTATCAACGTATAATTAGTTCACAGTTGGACTAAGAGCCAATCAGCATATCCACCCTATTCTGGGGGAGGCCGCTGTGGACCACCACACCGCCCTGGTGGCAACATTGGCAGAGTAGTAATGACCAAGGCGGTTGTGAGGAACTACAATATACCGCCACCTCACCTTCGAGGCTGTATTTTTACAGCGCCACATCGGTCGGCTGCGTAACTACGCCGGGAAGACAGTCTGGTGACTTTGCAGGCTTTTTAATATTGACTCCTATCTTATACACAACTGTAAATTTGTATTTCTATTTAGTTTTGAATATTTTTATAATACAGCTTGTTCTGATAAAAACTAGCGTTATTTAATTTGTTATTTCAAATTCGGCCTGAGAGCCAATCAGTGTCTCTACCCTAATATGGCGTAAGCCCGCCTTGGCGGATACAACGGCAGCCCATTAATTCCCAAGGCATGGTTGAGGGGGAGATGAAAGGTGCTGCCACCTGGCGGAGACTGCTTACTCCGCCATGTGGCGCCTCTCGCGTTGTACATCCTGTACGTGAGTGCGTGTGTGCCCGCGCGCGGGTGTTTGTGTGCGCGCGTGCGTGCATGCAGGTGTTTGTGTATGTGTGAATGCATCTGTTTACGGACCAACCTATCTGCCTATTTCCCTGCATCAATAAATATAAACCTGTTTAACTGTTATTGAGCTAAGGAAATGCCAGATGACAGTATAATACCATTTAAGATACATAATTTTATGACTCAATGTCACTGAGTAAAGTCAATATGCCAGGTGACACATCACTCAGTGCCCCTGAGTGGACTCAATATGCCAGGTGACTCATCACTCAGTGCCCCTGAGTCGACTCAATATGCCAGGTGACACATCACTCAGTGCCCCTGAGTCGACTCAATATGCTAGGTGACACATTATTCAGTGCCCCTGAGTCGACTCAATATGCCAGGTGACACATCACTCAGTGCCCCTGAGTCGACTCAATATGCCAGGTGACACATCACTCAGTGCCCCTGGGTAGACTCAATATGCCAGATGACATATCACTCAGTGCCCCTGAGTCGACTCAATACGGCAGGTGACACATCATTCAATGCCCCTGGGTCGACTCAATATGCCAGGTGACACATCATTCAGTGCCCCTGTGTCGACTCAATACGCCAGATGACACATTATTCAGTGCCCCTGAGTAGACTCAATACGCCAGGCGACACATCACTCAGTGCCCCTGAGTCGACTCAATATGCCAGGTGACTCATCACTCAGTGCCCCTGAGTCGACTCAATATGCCAGGTGACAAATCACTCAGTGCCCCTGAGTCGACTCAATATGCCAGATGACACATCACTCAGTGCCCCTGAGTCGACTCAATACGCCAGGTGACACATCACTCAGTGCCCCTGAGTCGACTCAATATGCTAGGTGACACATTATTCAGTGCCCCTGAGTCGACTCAATATGCCAGGTGACACATTATTCAGTACCCCTGAGTCGACTCAATACGCCAGGTGACACATCACTCAGTGCCCCTGAGTCGACTCAATATGCTAGGTGACACATTATTCAGTGCCCCTGAGTCGACTCAATATGCCAGGTGACACATCACTCAGTGCCCCTGAGTCGACTCAATATGCTAGGTGACACATTATTCAGTGCCCCTGAGTCGACTCAATATGCCAGGTGACACATCACTCAGTGCCCCTGAGTCGACTCAATATGCTAGGTGACACATTATTCAGTGCCCCTGAGTCGACTCAATATGCCAGGTGACACATCACTCAGTGCCCCTGAGTCGACTCAATATGCCAGGTGACACATCACTCAGTGCCCCTGAGTCGACTCAATATGCTAGGTGACACATCACTCAGTGCCCCTGAGTCGACTCAATACGCCAGATGACACATTATTCAGTGCCCCTGAGTCGACTCAATATGCCAGGCGACACATCACTCAGTGCCCCTGAGTAGACTCAATACGCCAGGTGACACATCATTCAGTGTCTCTGAGTCGACTCAATACGCCAAGTGACACATCATTCAGTGCCTCTGAGTCAACTCAATACGCCAGGTGACACATCATTCAGTGCCCCTGGGTCGATTCAATACGCCAGGTGACACATCATTCAGTGCCTCTGAGTCGACTCAATACGCCAGGTGACACATCATTCAGTGCCTCTGAGTCGACTCAATACGCCAGGTGACACATCATTCAGTGCCCCTGAGTCGACTCAATATGCCAGGTGACACATCACTCAGTGCCCCTGAGTCGACTCAATATGTCAGGTGACACATCACTCAGTGCCCCTGAGTCGACTCAATATGTCAGGTGACACATCACTCAGTGCCCCTGAGTCGACTCAATATGCCAAATGACACATCACTCAGTGCCCCTGAGTCGACTCAATATGCCAGGTGACACATCACTCAGTGCCCCTGAGTCGACTCAATATGCCAGGTGACACATCACTCAGTGCCCCTGAGTCGACTCAATATGTCAGGTGACACATCACTCAGTGCCCCTGAGTCGACTCAATATGCCAAATGACACATCACTCAGTGCCCCTGAGTCGAGTTGGAAGAATGGTCGTTCGATGATTGTTGACCCTGAAAACATGGGTCTGGACACCTTAGTTGTGCTGTTATGTGCAATATTGGCCGAGATGTGGTGAAATAAATGTCTCAATAATGGCAGCACTAATTTGCATATTAAACTGTCATAGACACATGTGATCATGTCAAAAATATTTTTATTATCTGTAATATTGGCTGAGATATAGTGAAAATTTGGTTTTCAATAATGGTGGCACTAATTTGCTTTAAAATAATGATACATGGGACAGATTACTGACTTGTCTACATAGCATACCGTTTTCTACGTATTTGGTTTCGATCTAAAGTATATTTCCGGGGGCTGCACGGTACCCCCTCTTCCGACTATAGACTATCAGTGGCGAATCAGTGACACATCATCTAGTGTAAAAGATTCGACTCAACGCCTGGCAAATCAATTGCAGTCGTAAGAAGGCGAGTCAAGAACCCATTCTTCATACTGATTTTTGGTCGCCGCTATTGCAATTCGGTCGCGTCAAATTCAGGTCTGAACGCCGCCGTGGACGTGGTCCGAGTCTTGTCCTGGTGGAGTCTACCCGTCAGTCCTGAAGGCCGCCTCGAGAAACGATGTCCCGATCTTGCGTTCCGATGGAATTGTCATTTGAACAATCGCTCACGCCCGCCTAGCCCAGGTGCTGTCGGACGTGTCGTTTGCTCGTTACGCCGCGCGACATTCGACGAAACAAAGACAAAGCGGCAAGTGCGCGGGTGCGCGACTGAGCGTGACCTCTGACCCCGCGACCCGCCGGGGGGTTGAAATGCCCGCGACAGATGGGGCAGGCGGTAATTCTTCATGCCTGGGGCGGTTGAAGCAGATGGCATTCGACGACAACCGAGCTACGACGTCAGGACTGCGCCGGGCAGGGAAAGATAGCGTGGTGACGACAGTTGTTTTTGGTGGTTTATGAACACCGTTTGCAGAGTTGCGTTGTAGAATTTTTTATAGGAGGAAGATTACGTCTTGACAGAAGTTGTGAAGTTTAAGTAGGTAAGTGCGCCGCTTCTCTCGGTGTTGGTAGTGCCTTTGTGTAGTCCGGCGGCACGCGCTCAACGTAGGATTATGTTGCTCGACATCAGCGTTGAATATAATACCCCAGCGACAGGTTGCCGCCGGTAACTGCTCTACTCGTAATTGGCTCGTTCACGTCTTCACAGGCTTTTAGAGAAATCCAGCAAATGTATGAACTATTTGAACTATATATATATATATATATATATATATATATATATATATATATATATATATATATATGATACTCTGTATGATGTATGTGTATATATATATATATATATATATATATATATATATATATATATATATATATATATATATAGATACTTGTATGTATGTATGTATGTATGTATGATATGATATGTATGATATGTATGTATGTATGTATGTATGTATGTATGTATAGTATGTATAGTATGTATGTATGTATGTATGTATGTATGTATGTATGTATGTATGTATGTATGTATGTATGTATGTATGTATGTATGTATGTATGTATGTATGTATGTATGTATGTATGTATGTATGTATGTATGTATGTATGTATGTATGTATGTATGTATGTATGTATGTATGTATGTATGTATGTATGTATGTATGTACATATATATATAATGTCATACATTTATGTGTAAGATTTATGTATTGTTTTATTTTAGTTGTAAAAGTCGGTGAGCATTAGCACTAATGTTGCACTCAGCAGACCATTTTACATGTTTTAATCTCAAAAAGCAATAAAGTACACAGGCAATATTAAGCCAACGTGGTATATACTATAAAACCATACAAGTATGATTGTTTTTCAACTTTCACCTGAAAGAATAGTGAACTTCCCATTCTGGAAGTAAATGTCCGATGTCAGCAACAAAGGTTGCATTCCTTGTGTGTCGTCTGTTCATATCCAGGCATGCACACTTACAACTACAAACAGTGTATGCAATGTGGCTGAAACTTCCATGTGCATGTAATTTGAAGTTATGTTGAGGTCACCACTAGGTGGACAGGTACTCGTTACAACGCGGTGCTCCCAGGCCAAACATACTATATACTCCCTGTCCAGCACACCCTGGATCTGTTGCCATGATGTCCTTGTTTGTGATAGCTCGATTGGGATAGGCCAGAACTGGACAGCCATTTCTCAATGTGTCAACATTGTCCTGAGCAACCACTGCAGAAATGTGTAATTATCAAAGAGGTGCTGCAGAGAACAATATGAAGGATGTAGAGTAATTGGAAACTCATTAGCACCACCATCCTCAGTCCAAATGGGCAATGGTACACTTGGTAGAGTAATTGAAATCCAATTACATGTACATCCAAATTCCTGCTTTTATTTCAAGATCTTCCATTGGGATCAAATACAGTTGTATTTGTATTTGAATATTATTTAGTATTTAAATACTTTTTGTGGTTGTAATTGTATTGGACCTTTACTTTAGGAATGAAAAGTATTTGTATTTAAATACTTTCTTAAAGTATTTGATATTATAAAATACCTTCAAATACTTTTCAAATACATTGTCAGTATCAACATTTCAGCTTCATGATCACATATGATGCCGGCCTTCCATAATAACTGTTATTTACCTCAGTTGTCACTCACTGTGTGTTCATGTTACATTCATGCAATCACCTCAGATTCTGCTGTTCCCATGAAGGTGACTAAATATCTGGAATGAATAGTTTGTTGACTGCTACTTTCACTCACCATGATGTACTAACTACACAAGCACTGAAGGAGAGAAAAATTTATAAACATGTTTATGATCTGTTTCTTATGTGCATCTTCACACACAGCCAGTCATGTGACTTCAGTATGTGCTGAATTTAGTGGATGAAGCCCCGTTTTACTATTTGCAATTGTGGTAACTTGGGTATCATTTCAAAGTATCTTCAAAGCTGAACCATTATTTGTTAACAAAATATTACTTGCACCATAGTTACATATAGGACATTATACATTACAGCCATATGTTATTCTCATAGATTTGAATAGGTAAAATAGAAGTATCACTGAATGGCTGGTGGGGTGGGGACTGGTAAACAATTTACGAGCAAAAGTGTCTTTAAAAATTGTATATGTTGTTACTTATACATTGACAAAACACCCATTTATATCCTGCTTTGAGGCTTGCCAAAATGTATTGAAAATCTAATTTAAAAAACCTCAAGCTGCACACATGTTTTTATCATTTAGTTCAGGTCATAACATTCATAATACAAGTCTTGTGACTGGGTTATAATATATATATATATATATATATATATATATATACATCAGTGTATGTCAGTTAACTTGGACATGTCTGCCTCAAAATTGTGGACTGGGAAAGATTTGATCCACATATAAGTCTGCATACTGTACACATGCAACCAATCGTCATCACATGACAGTTAGTATCAAGGAGAAATATTTTGTGACGTACATACCGGTGTCAGATAGAATATTGACCCGCTTAGGAAAGTGACCCAGGGGTCAAAATACTGTAATAGAAAATTGACCCCCCTATGGAAAAATGACCCACGCCTTGTTTCTTCATGGGTTTTTATTACTCGGCTTAAAAATGGATTCGTGATCAAACCTGCTAAATTGTTGCTGGTTTGTTTGTCTGGTTTTAAAGCGAGACTGTACTTGTAGGGCAACTTGGAACTGTACAATGAATCGACTGAGATGAAGTCACCCAGGTCAAATGTATGATGTGGAGGTCAACCGGTAGGTCAGCTTTATTTACCCCGTTTAACTTACAAGACTGGGCTTCCCCAGTCTTCCTTGAGGGACATTTTCGGTATAAAGTTAAAGGTTTCTCTACATGGCAGAGGTCTTCAGATATGTTATGCAATTAGTTGAAAAGAATTGTTCTCTCGAACTGAGGGGGAGCCTGACATCATGTGGCATGTTAAAAACCCTTAGTGTCTGGGTGGCATGAATGTTGACCAATGGTTGTTTGCAAAGTGGGAAAGTCAAAAAATGAGTCTTTCGCACAATTGTGAAAAATACAATCAATATTAATTGGAAATTGCAAAAGGATATTTACAGTTCACATAATTTTTATTTGTGTATGAATGGGATGGTTTCCCAGTGTCAAGAGTTTGCAACTTTCACTTTTTCTTTCGTTTTTTTTTCACACTTAGGCAGAAGACTGTTACTTAACACATTTCTACCCGTTTCAGGAATGGTCACATTGTTTACATTTAAAAACTTGCACATAGGTTTAAATTTCTCTAGTTGCTGGCAGCTAGTGGTTGGCACTGTGTGTACTTGACAGTGATGGATGAGATATCCCCCCTTTGAAAATACGATATGGCTGATTGGTTTCCATGGGGTGGTAACTGGCAAATGAAAGGTAATATCAGCAACAATTTCTCAGAAACCAATTTTTAGGAGTTGGCAAAAACATTGAACACTGCAGGTTGATGATCAAGGCAAACAGTTTTATTAAAACCTAAATATGCTTTTGCACTTGTGTAAATTTAGGCAACCCACTTTAAGCTGTCTTCAGTGAGGTGCCTGTACCACTAACGGGTTGCAGATATTTTAGAAATGACTTTTACATAACAAACGGAATGACGCCATGCATCTGATGGAAATACATTTGACATAAAATATAATTTTATAACTTTACAAATTTCCTGACAATATTCTTGAAAAAGTACAGTTTTTGCCACAAATGTTCTCACATTTAACCTTGTTTCTCTGAACCTTGTCTAGTAAGGTCTGCACCCTTTTCCATCAAAGACCTGATTCAATAAACCCTACACCTAATTCAATCTTGCAACTACTGAGCCAACATTCCTTCCCATACCCCTTGTTTCCTGCCAGTAATTGCACCCCCTGCTGTACCCCCTAAATGCTTTCTCTGTCCTCCCCTTGGTACCAGACCCACATGCCTCATATGTAGATTTGAAGGCAATAAAGTAGATAGAAAGCCATAATAAAATTTATAATCAAACAGTTTACTATCAACTTCCCTGTGGTTACAGGGAAGTAGATTCCCTCCCTACCCAGTCAGGGATGTGTCCCACTCACACTCATCTAGCTGGCCTAACAGGGAAATAAAGTAGGGAGCTCACCCATGTGCCAGGGATACTGTTGACAGAGTGACTCAACTCCCTGTCTCCCACCCTCAAAGCTGCTTCCCAGTTTAATTAAGCCACCCACTTTGACCCTGGTCCCTTGTGTCAATGGACTCATCAGCCTTGGTTTGGCTAGGGGACATTTCAAAATTGCTATTAAAAATGTGTAACTTGTGTATAATTGCACTAGTTTATATTATATTATTGTACTTTTACACAGTAATACTAAGTTGTTATAATTCTTTATTATTCAAACTTGACCCTCAAAAAGTTCTCCTGAATAAGATGATGTCTAGAAAGATGTTCCGAGTTCCCAGTTTGAATTTGCCACCAACTGTGACAGATCCCTAATGCAAACACCTTGCAATGTAACAGGCTGTTATAGGGGCCATGTCAAAAACCAGTATAATGGTCTGGAGGTTAATTAAGTTTCCCAGTGTCCGTTTGGTCTGTGATTGGTCATGAGAATTACATTTTTCTTATGTTTATTATTAAATTAAGACAGTTGTGTCACAAGTAGATTTTGTATGTCATTGTGTCCAGTTGTTTTGACTGTCCTTACATTGTGTAGCCATAGGCAGGACGTCTGGTAATTACAACCTCCTAAATCCAAGTACCATTGTACATCAAACCAATAATCTTTCCAAAATTACCTGTGTTGATATGTAATAGTAATTAGTAGAAATTGTACTTTAGCAAAACTGTCAGCATGCATAAATGAATGAATTACAAATAACTGTGCGAGTACCCCCCTGATGCTGGGGGGGGCTGGGGGGCCAGTCACTGCCTGCACCCAACCAACAGCACAAACACAGAAACACTGTTTTAGGTGTGAGCTAAGGTGTTTTTAGACAGAGTAAATATATATATATATAATGATAATTTCTGGATAACTAATTCTCAAGATACCACTACCTCCCAGGTAGTGGTGTACCACTTGAATGCTTGAAGTGACTTGTAGGTGTTTGAATATTCCCATGTTAATCATATACAATATAATTAAAGTCATACAAAGTGATAAAAAAGGATTGATGGTTTTCAAGTTTGGTGGAAACATAAGCATATTCCTCAAAGCGCTGTAATTCTAGTGTGATAACAAACATACATGTAACAAGTTAATCGGAGAACGGTTAGTGACGTAATAATAATAAATGATTGTAAAATTTCTGTATCATTAAAAATTCAAGCTCAGAGGTGCAACAATCAATATCGTTTAACTAGTCATACCTGGGGACAGGCAAAAGTTGTCATTGGAACATGGAACCACAGACAATTTATGGTGGAAAAGCAGTTTCAAACAAATAGCTTCTCAATGGCTGTATCACTAGAAATGGAGTAGTTTTGTAGTGTCTGCAGAGATTTTCAAATGTTCACAAAGGACAAGCTTGTGACATGTGAATCCACATTCAAATGGTTCATGTAGACGTTAAACATCTTTGATCTCAGTTGAGTTTATCACATAGAGTTGGCATTGATCCATTCATTAAATCCACAAGCTTCCTGGGACCAGAATGCTAGACAAGGTGTCAATTTCAGCATATCTATCTTTCCTGGCGTAACTTAATATTGTTAGTTCTTTATCACTTCAGGATTTGTTCCCAAGCCTGTGTCTTTGATACACCCTCTGTGTGAGCCTTCTTTTGTTTGATCTGTACTCTAGAATTCTCTGAATCTCCCCTGGCCTTTTGCAGATTGAGAGGTTAGTTTTTAAATGCTCTACAGTCAGCCCAGACGCTTGTAACCCTATACCCTTCATCCTGCCTGTTATCTTTACCCCTGTCCAGACTCAGGGTATGATTGTGGGGTGTTTTGTCAGCTGGATGTTTGTTCAGCTATCAATTTGTGGTCTGGTGTAGTCATTGCTACAGGTTTGTATACAGTCTCACAGTTAAGATGTTTAATTAAAGACCCACTGAGCCAAGCAGATATTTACCAAGTCACAACAGGAAACAATTACATTATCACAAGATTTTCTTATTCTGACAGGTTCACTGTTCTGCTTTACAGCAGCTTATCAGCGCTTGTTAATTACGCATCAGTTTGATCAAAAGGACGGTGCAGGTTAAGGACAGGCGTGTTATTTAGGATTCAAACTTTAAACACATCTGAGAATGGATATGTACTGATTTGTTGGCTCCACCTGCAGGTTCTGTCTTTGCATGACACCATAGCTTCATGCAGAGACCCGTCCACCCGTCATTTGGACGGGTAAAACCTATTGTGGACAGGTATAAATATCACTGGGCAGGTAGTGGATGGGTAAAAAAGTCTTCAGAAATCATAGATATTGTTAGTGAACTGGTGGGTTGTCTGTTACTGGTGGGTTGTCTGCTACTGGTGGGTTGTCATGTTACTGGTGGGTTGTCTGTTACTGGTGGGTTGTCTGCTACTGGTGGGTTGTCTGTTACTGGTGGGTTGTCTGTTACTGGTGGGTTGTCTGTTACTGGTGGGTTGTCTGTTACTGGTGGGTTGTCTGTTACTGGTGGGTTGTCTGCTACTGGTGGGTTGTCTGCTACTGGTGGGTTGTCTGTTACTGGTGGGTTGTCTGTTACTGGTGGGTTGTCTGCTACTGGTGGGTTGTCTGTTACTGGTGGGTTGTCTGTTACTGGTGGGTTGTCTGTTACTGGTGGGTTGTCTGTTACTGGTGGGTTGTCTGTTACTGGTGGGTTGTCTGTTACTGGTGGGTTGTCTGTTACTGGTGGGTTGTCTGTTACTGGTGGGTTGTCTGTTACTGGTGGGTTGTCTGTTACTGGTGGGTTGTCTGTTACTGGTGGGTTGTCTGTTACTGGTGGGTTGTCTGCTTACTGGTGGGTTGTCTGTTACTGGTGGGTTGTCATGTTACTGGTGGGTTGTCATGTTACTGGTGGGTTGTCTGTTACTGGTGGGTTGTCTGCTAC
>JAODUO010000115.1:0-205000 GCA_025642075.2 Ridgeia piscesae
TGATTTTAAACATCCGTTCCGGAATCGATCATCACACCTATCGCCAGTATCGGTTACTTGTCAGTCGGCATTTCATCGGCCGTACATGTACATGAATGTAGACAGTATGCTTTCACATTGACGGACATGTTAGACTACAACCATATTTACTATGTGTGAAGTTTCAGAGTCATGCGAGTTCAACAGCTAATTGTAGGATGATTTTAAAGGGAAACAAAAGTCAACGTTTTGATCTTTTTTTCTCTCGTCAGCGGTTTACCAGGAATAAATCTAGAACACATAGCCATAGAAAGTCTACAGACTACGCTATTTTAGAAACAAAATGACGTAATTAAAGGGAAACAAAAGTCAATGTTTTGATCATATGAGGTTAACAGAGTTAATAAAAAGTAACAACTTCCAACAACAATCATATTTTTAACGTCAGTGGTTTACCAGGAAAAAAATCTAGAACATATAGCCATAGAAAGTCCATAGACTACGCCGTTTTAAGAAACAAATGACGTAGTTAAGACTTCTTGTCTTGGTCGGCGTGAACTGAGCATGCGTATTGTTATCTGTTACTTTCTGACCTAACCACGGAAACGACCACCAACAACCGCCAAATTTCTCCTCACATTTCTTACATACATATACGTACACTACATTACATTATAAAAATTACTTGTGTTCCTCTAACGAAGAAAATTCGCAAAACGAAACGCGCAAATCTCGACGGACGGCAACTCGACAACTTTGACTACCGTAAACTCGCTATTATAGGTTAGCTTTACACAAAATACCGTTAGATGGCGCGTTTGTGCGAGCGAATATTTATAAACCTTACTGCATTCGCACGCGCGAATTAGTTTAATTAATTATAAATAAAGAAATAATAATTAGCAGCGTCACTATGGTCTGCAGAACATTTTAAACAACAAACAGAGGCAACGCTTTGGTGATATGGGCGTAATAGAGTTGATAAAAAGTAAGAATTTAATATAAAAATATATAATTTAAATAGTTTATTTTATGTAGTGCCAAATCCATAATTGTTTGTGGCGCTTCACAACATACTGTTATTAATGTATATTCAATAAGAAGAAGGCTACACACAGGTAATATTTAAAAATAGATATTATAAATACAAGTGTCTGCATAATTATCTAAAATTGCCTATTAGTCATAAAATAGGTATGGAAATTACGCGTTGTTCAATGACGTCACATTGTTTATTTTAACAATATTTCTTGTGTACTGCGAGCATGCAAGCTTATATTACATAAGCGATGTTTTTAACAACAATAACTAAAACAATAACATATTCATATTATTATTGTTAAATGCACCAACACCTTTTTCTACGACTATGTATTTCCCATATATTCATATTTTGTAAACATTTTACTGATTTATTGTCCCGATAATTAATAAAGTGCCTTGTCCAAAAATAATAATTATTATATATCTGGTGGTGGAATTATCATTCATAAGTAGAAAACATTGCTTCAATAATATTTTCTTATGCACAATGTGTGTATTAAATGTATGTGCGAAATTTAAATTATTCTTACGTCGTAATTATGTTACCATTTATTACCTTTAAATTAATTTATCACTATTGTTGTTATTGAATTTGTATGGGTTCTTTTTAATACTGATAGGTCACTTTAGTTAATTATATAGACACATGTACTTTCATTATTTATTTTTAAATATTACCTGTGGGTAGTTTTCTTCTTATTGTATTTTTAATAGCAGCATATTGTGAAGCGCCACAACCTATTATGGATGTGGCGCTATATAAATAACATATTATTATATTATAATAAAACTTATTATTTCCTACAAATCCTAGTGATGATAATAAAAAATTATTATTATATTATTTATAAGTAATTCAACTATTTCGCGCGTGCGAACGCAGTAAGTAAAGTTTATATATATATATTCGCGCGCACAAACGTGCCGTTAACGGCATTTTGTGTAAAGCTAACTTCTATCGCGATTTTACGGTACCGGTACCGCAGACCGGCCCAGGAAGTTGCCGTCGATATCTGCGCGTTTGTTTTGTGAATTCTCTTCGTTAGAGGAATGCAAGTGATTTTATTGTATAACGTAGTGTATGTACATCTATGTGAGGAGAAGTTTGGCGGCTGGTGGTGATCGTTTTCATGGTTAGGTCAATCCAACCCGTTCGTCTGGCATCCGCACTGTGTCTGTGACTGTCCCAACGAATCTACTGGACCATTGTGTCAGTTCTGGTCGATTCAAAGGGTAACAAAAAGACAGCTTGCTGATACTGTCTTTCACTGTACTGTTGCTACAAGCGTATGACGAAGAGTGTGGCATATTGCTGTCGCGATTTCGTTGTAAACCGACGTTAGGCACGTTTAGCGAACCGCGTGGCTATCTGTTATGACAGCTGAACCAGCAGACGACTTTATGACGTAAAACTTTTCCAAAGTGCAAATAGAAGCTGGGTTTTGGTTGGTTGCATAGACCAAGATGGGCCCGTTTATGGTGTCGGTGATTTAGCTGGATTTTCCCACTTTAACACCACTTTCTGAGGAAGCTACTAATATGAACAATTTGATTGTAGATGCAAATGGTTAGCTTGTGTAAACGGTTTTAGGTGCATAACACCAAACCGTTGCCTTTTTTTGCCCTTTAAACAAGCGCTCCGGGATCCGTTCCGGATTTTACACATAGCCCATTTATCCTAATGCTATGGAATTTTCAGTTACTTCTTGACATTAGGCGAAAGATCGTGTTTACCTCTCGTGGCTGGCACAGGTAGTAGAACCGATGATGAACCTAATGACTGTGTATATTGATTGGAAACCAAACGCAAAGCCAAATCAAACTATATTCGCAAATTTACATACGTGAGTGACTATTTGAAAACTCTGTCCAAATCAGGTTATCTGATATCATAAAACACATTTCGTATACTTGAAAATATGCTATCATTATGCCAATATGTGTAAAATGTTCATGCCCTAAAATATTTCTTACAACCAAAGTGTAAGTGATACAGCGATGAATGTCTGAGGATGACTTCACACATCTGCGATCTATTTATATAATTAAACATTCATCAACGACCCAGGGCAGTCATTTAATGATGATCATTTAATGCAAACTGTCAAACAAATAATGACAGCAACATACATTATACACATAATACTGAAATAATGCATACTAAATCAGGAGAGTATGTTAATCAGTACATGCAAACAATGGTTGACATACATAACATAACAAAAGTGTTCGTTGTCACGTATTGGGAAGGTTTGTATTATCCTTAACGGTATTTACAGGGCTTTGCTATATACTGCGTAGCTCCCGTTCGCTTTACCACCTTTCTATTTTCGAAGTCGCCCTTCTCATGCATGAAGCATTTTCCGTCGAAGAAATCCATAGCAGCACAAAACGTAACCGAGTTCACACATTCCTGTTTACACCTATCCACTGTAGTAATGAAGTCGTAATAAATGCCAGGGATTGACATCTGGTTTGGAATTTCATTGAAGAGAATGATGCATTCTGCAAAGGAAAGATAAAGGACTAATATACCCAACTGAACAAAGAATGAATTAAGCATCTTGATACACCCCAACAGTTATTTTATTCCAGTTTAATATTACTTACAAAAAAACGAAACCTGAAGAGTGCGTCTATACACAAAATGACAAATACGATTTGAATGTCTTAACATTTCTAATTTCACCACATTTAAAAACATAAATTGTATTGCAGATTATTACCATTGTATGTGACATATTTATTTTAAATATCCTTTATTTTTAGATTGCTTTGTGCAGAATACAGAATTTTGCATGTCGTGGCGATCTTTGCAGTACAGGTGCTATTTTATAATCATGGTCCACTAAACTACTTATATCTAAATTTGCCGTCACCTTTCAATTGCAGCTTGGCGATTATGTCAACAATAAAGTAAAGATTGTGTTGGACACGAAATAAAAATCAACGCTATGGACGGTAGCGGCCGAGTATCCAGACATGCTACAAAGAGTGCATCTGATTGGCGAGTGGCCAGACATGTAATGAGAAAGAGCGTCTGATTGGCTCACGTATTCGAGCGGCGACATCGAGCGAGTTCGTTACTATTACCATCTAGTGACTCGTGTTACCGCCATATCGTTTTCGCATAATGTTGATATAATTCTTTCGTTGACGTTCCGCCACTACTGTGCTTGATGTTCATAGAATTCTTCAAGAACATTCAGTGAAGTGCAAGACCATTCCAGGCTAGTCGAACGAACAATTCAAATTAAAAAATATTCAAAACTTTCAGGGACCTTCGGTGACCTGGCCCTGGCAATCTCCGGCTATGCCTACGCCGCTACGGCTCAAGTTACTCTCCGGCCACTTGGTTAAAGTCTACTTCAAAACAGCTCCCAAAATCAGTCTAACTGCCTGAATTAACATAATAAATATATCCATGGCTACTGTCGGGCTTTTTGCCAATATATTGACGTCATCTTCAACTCTTGCATTGAAATCTCAAAGTATGATTACGTTATCAGAAGGTGTAATTTTTTGGAGCGTTTGACCCAATACTTCATAGAATTCTTCCACTGATTGATCCGAATTCGTCAGAGTTGGTGCATAAGCACTGATAATGGTTGCACAGCGGGTTTTCCCTATTGGTATTCTGAGGGTGATGGGACGTTGTGATATACCAGTTGGTAGCATAAGTAGTTGTTTAGATTTAACCAGATTTAACAAGATTGCCAACTAGAGATTCAACTCTAGATGGCAGGTGGACTAGGAAGCCCTTTGGCTTATCGAGAGTCCAACCTATCTTTCTAACTATACCCCGCCCTACTTAGGCATAAGTTGATTTTATTTTAAAATATATTAACACTACTAGAGCCTACACAATCAGCTGATAATCTGTTCCACTAATTTACTGTTCGGTGTGAAAATGAAAATCTAGTCTACGCTGCTTCTTTGCTAATGTAACTCCATGTCCTCTAATCCTTATGCCTTCCTTGACCGAGGAAAAAACCTATTTCTGTCAATATTTTCATACCTATTCAATATTTTAAACACCTCAATCTGATCTCCTCTCAATCTTCTGGTTTCTAGTGTTGTTAAACCACATTCGTTTAGTCGCATTTCATAACTAATATACCTGAGTGTTGGTACATTTTGGTTTCTCTCCTCTCCTCCTGTACTCTTTCAAGCATACCAATGTCCTTCTTGCGATATGGCCTTCATGCTTGTCTACAATATCCTAAATGAGGCCTGACTATTGTTTTATACAGCGGTATTATTTATTATTTTTCTTTGTACATTATATTTCGCCTAATTAATCCAAAATTTGGTTTCCCTTCGCTGCTGCAATTCCACACTGATACCTTCATGTCAGCACTAATAGTTAACGCTAAGTCCCTTTCCTTTAAGGTAATATTTACTTGCCGAGCACAATCAACTGGAAAATATAGTATATACATAATATACATCTCATCATTTAATATTTATATTGACCACGTTAAATAATAATTTACAATATGATGTAACAATATCGATCAGGATATAAACTTAAGACTATAGCCTTATTCAAATAATACTGTAATAAAAATATGTTGGAATGATGTTCAAGAAGATTCCAAAACAAGCTGTAACAATTATTGCATTTAAAAATACAATTCCTCTTGTGCATAACAATTCGTTCGCATTAGTCCCCATCACAGTTGAGGTATTTGTCATAACACATAAATTCAGTAATGGTAGAATTCAGTGCTCTGAAAGCTCAACTACCGTACCACAGCTGTTTTCACATAGTCATCATTAAAATAGTGCTTGCGCCCAAAACCGTGAGAAACCCTAAATCCTCAATAATCCTGACAACTGTTTCATAGGATATACTTGAGTTTTGCATTAGTTCATTCATCGTAACTCTTCTGTTTTCTAAAATTACTGTCTCAACATTTGTCATGTTGTCTGGCGTATTTAATGCTGTGGGTCTGACGCTTCTCTCACAATCATTTCGTCGGTTATAAGTTTCATGTAAAGAAAAACTGGAGGTGGGAATTTCAAAACAAACTGAGATAATTATAGGATACATTATGAATTATGAACGTTGAATTTAATTATTGCGCTGACGATTCGGTTGACTGTTTTTACAAGTATTATTATTTTGAAGTGTCACTTTTCAAGATATTCAACAATATCCTCAATAATTATTTCACCCTAGCTGATGTACTAGCGCCATGACATAAATTTAATAAATAATGAGGGCAACGTTATGTCAGTGTCGGTAGCAAAATGAAAGTTGAATTATATCATCACATTGGAAACCGTACGCCATGCCTGATCCTCAATTTGTATGTACGGTCGCCTTTTGTTGACCTGATATGAGCCAATTCAAAACAATGACGATGATTCCACTGGTTCGGAGAGTTATCATAATGATTTCATTGATTTGAACTGTTTTGGGGTCTTTCGAATGAGAGAACTGGTTCCCATTGTTTAGAACCTCGGAATACAAAATGTTATAGCATAACGTAGCGTAACGCGTCATAGCAACGCATAGCATACTATAGCATACTATAGCATAGATACGTTTCTAGAAGCTAAAAACGTGTACTGTTACTTCTTGTATATGGTATTGACGCATTGCTACGAGATTTCAGTGCACTTTATATTAATACGAGCTTTGTTAAGAAACAGCATAACATCTTTCTGGAAACATAACCTTTCTTCATTAACTCATAGTAGAATAACTGAAATGTATCACCACTGGTTGGAACAGTTTCTACTTGATGCCAATCCAAAAAATTTTCTCACCTTCGCATGAATCGCCTTCCCAGCCGAGTGGACAGGTACAGTCGTAGGCTACTGAAGGTACGTAAGCCTCATTGTAATCAATATGCGAATCACACGACCCTCCGTTGACACACGGATTCGAAAGACACACTTGGTCGATATCTGGGGAAAATATAACATTGGAGACTCAGTTAATTTCGGAATTGTTGGCAATACTTCAATATGTTCGTTCGACTGCTGAACTACATGTTAATACTTTATATGGGACATTGCAATATACTCCTTCACGCACATACGCATGCACTCATGTACGCATGCACGTACGCATACAGGAACATCGCTTGTAAACTATTTGGAATAGGTCAAGTAGAAATTGACGATGACCTGGATATTTCAGTTAAACAAAGTTTTGTTTTCAGAGTAGGGTGTCCTGAATTTCCACAAAATTCAACTCCTTTGGTTTTAAACGTAGTGGTTCAGGATTAAATGCTTCTAAAATACACCACTAACCCCAAATACACACACACTCATATATATATATATATATATATATATATATATATATATATATATATATATATATATATATATATATATATTTATATAATATATTTATGAATATATAACATTACTATATGAAGAAAATCAAATCTTTAGTTATATATATATATATTTAACTAATTTGTATTTTGGATTTAGTCAACACGTTAATGTGAAGCGCTTTGATTGGCATTTAGTTACTTTAAAATGCGCTATATTAAGAAACGGAATTATAACGGCATTATAGTAGTGTTATTATCCAGGAGAAAACATTTTGATAGAGGTCAATATCGCTGATACATCATTTTCAGTTCCTGCTTTAAAATAATTGTGTAGTTTTAGTATTACGTTTTTATATAAGTCATTGCACCTCTTCTGTCATTAGGAATAGTTTTGTGTCGGTTAATACCAACATGTATATTTACTTATCCTCTTTATCCCCAGTGGGACATAAGGCTACAACAATACTCTTCCGCGGGGGTCCTGTCCTTTCGCTGCAGCCTGCGCCTCGCCTAACGAGAGCACAATCTCTTTTAGCTCAGCCATTACTGTTTTCGGCCATTGTCTTTGGTCGTCCTTGGCCCGAGGTTATAAAATCGTGCTCGATGCTCATGCTCAAGCCCGTGCTCAAACTCAGATCTCATGCTCAGCGGAGAATCCGTGTTCATGGTGGTTATAAAAACATCTTGACTACATACTCAACTGAGCATGCCGCCTTGCGCATATGCTCAAAAGCGTGCAAGAAACTGTTTTATTCAAATACGGAAGCAACCAAACGGAACTCTCTGGTTGACGAAGATCACAAACCTGCAACTATCCATAAACAATAACAAGTTCCGACCATAAAACGATGATGGACGAAGACCTTCTCAGTTGTTACGTGGTGAAAAACGAAGGGAACATCAACATAATTACTGCATGGTCACGGAACTTACAGAAATGACACACACAAATCAAAATATGAAATAGTACATAGAACAGTATTGCATGGTGCATTCTGAAGGATGTTTTAACTTATTCCCTGGGAAATAGAGATGAAACAAATGCACAGCTACAAGTGTAAACATGTTGATAGCAAGAAATACCTATGAGGTGGCCATCCTGGCATATTTTGTGCAAATTGGCTTAGAAAAACACCGAGGTGGTCCACCTCACTCATCATATAGCAGGGGAAATACTGTAGCGATGTCCCAAAAAAGCAATAATACAGTGTTGAAGAAGGTAGACAAACATATTATGAATGCTTGAATATTTTCTGAGGGAATGTGCTGTTGGCTTCACGATAACCTTATTTTGTCATTTCCAACATTTGCTTTCTCCAGACAACCTCACATATTCATATTGGACATAAAATGTCAAAAATGAATATGTGTACACCATGTAATAGTTATTACACGGTATCATTATTTACTCCCAACTACACTACCATGTTGCATGTTTTTTGTTTACTGAAATTGAATATATGCTTTTCTTTACAGGTCAACAAGAAACTGAACAATGCTTACTACAACTAGTTCAACAAGTTAATATGCTATAGAGGACAGTTGTATTTGTGGACAAGACTATACAACCATGAGCCGTGTAAGATGCTGCATATTAAATGTCAAGTATTCGAATGTCGACTGTACTGGTGATGTGTACACTGGCTTCCATGCCGGTCAGATACCCTGACTGACTAGAGACCAATGTAGAATGCAGAATGCTTGACATGCGAATATGGTGACGTCTGACTAGCTTTGCAGTTGGTGATGGAACGGTGGATGCCATGGTCTGTCAGACATGGCGTAAGCCTTTGGTCAACCTATCTCGACACTGTAAGACATGTTCGACATTCTTTGGTGAACTACATCAGCTTGGATATCGATTACATTGTGTGAGTTCACTCTCTTTGATGATACTGCATACCAGCTTCCTGGCATTTTGCTCTACATCCGAATCTGCCTATACAAGAAACAAAGTGACAATTAACATGGCTCTGACATGTATGATATTTTATATGTGACGACACACTTAGCCAAAGTCAATACTATGGTAATATAATTGTTATATTCATATGTTATCAAATTTGCATGCCCACATGTTAAATATACATTACTCAGACCTGTTATATTGAACAGTTCTACTAATGTGGGAAACATTCCGCCACACTGAAATTAATATGTGAAAATACTAATTGTACAAAAGAAAAGTATTCACCACTACCTCTAGCCAGTACTCTTCAGAGAATTGAGTAAACATATAGTAATTGCACATGTAACTCTCAACCACATGGCAAGGACCCTGACTAATTTAGCCACTTTTCAGGTATAAAGATACATAACATTAAATTAACAAAAAGTTATTTTATATCTACTGATTTAAAATAAAAGTATAATCTAGTTACTCTATTTAATATATTTATTATTTTTAATGACCATATGCAACATGGTCAAAGTGCTGTATATAATATTATTATATGTACATAGTAGGTATATGATACCTATTTACAGCATGTTTCTGTAACAATTGTGTGTGTTATGGGTGAACTCTTTGCAAAATTAAATTTCCAGAAAAATATGTTTTCGTACGCAATTCTGTCAGAATATTGAAAAAATTTCCCATGACATGTATCACTAAGCACATGTTTGCTAAAGCTAATGTATTCTCTGTGAAAGGCATAACTTGAAAGCCTAATGAATGGGATTCATGTTTTTGAACTAATTAGTATTTGATATACCATGTGCTCGATGATACGAATATTTATAAAAGTAACTGTTTTTTTTACATTTACCTAACACGTTTTAAAGTTTTTCCTGATTTTGTTATTGCTGCTTTGCTTGTTATCTGATGAAATAAATACATATATCAACTGCAGTGATTGTACCTGTAGGTATATTTACATTGTGCTCGCCATTATGTTTTAATCAATTTCATGAAATAGTTTTGATAAAAAGTGTTTACTTTATGATGTTTTTACTTATATACAATTTAACAAGTACACCCACCCATTAATACAGACAAATAAAATATCATATAGAGGGGCAGATTCAGAAATCGTCTTGAGGGCACAAAAACCTCTACTGGCCTTTGAACCAAATTGTGTAGTCTACATTTTTATTGATACCGCATAGCTTCAGCTTCCACTGTGTCATCTGGAGTGGTGATATCGGAAAATGCCACAACTTATTATTATCACTTAAAGTGGGTCAAATTTCAAACAATATTGAGGCACATTAGCATTGACCTATTATAAAAAGTTTGCAGGCATACCAAATTCCTACACTGTAGCAGGCACATCCACAGGGCCTCAGGCAATTTTTTTTATTACAGGTTTGTTGAGAGAGTAAATTAATGTATATTACAACACTCATTTACCTGAGGTGATGAGCTTTTCCGCATGCCCTCTGGTGATGACACCTCAAGTTCTGAAAACGTGACACATTTGAAATTTAATGTACTTGAAAAAATTGCAATGTTATGAACGATCACCTCCTAGGCTTCCAAATGCAAGCAATATATTGTTATTTTATTACATTAATGTTACTAATAAATTAAAATAATATGTATATACTTATTTTTATTTATTAAATTATCATCATTGCTTAATGTATTAAATTAGTATTATAACTGTATTAAATATTGTCATTATGAATAAGTATAACGAAGGCCTAAGTATAACTGTTACGGATCACTTATAATGCATTTACATTATATACCTAGCTACTATTAGGCTAATTAAGCCTAGTTATGATATTAACCTGCTACATACCATATGTGACATAAACATTACATAGTTACAGTATTATAATAAATCACTGACAAGTCGTAGTCATCTACGTATAGGTCATAGTCTATGCCTTGTGTAGTCATACTCGTAGCACCTTGGTATTTTGTCGTACCATGGCATTGGCTGAATAAGCGCCAAGGTTGAAGGTAAACAATAATATAAATTTAATAAAAACAACAGAAATATCAATGACGTATACTCATACGCCTAAATATATATATATATACGTGATTATAGCTGAGCAATTCGTAATTACTAACCTATCCGGAAGAACAATTGTACGAACGCTGTATGTGGACTGTAGGCAGTGACAGTTCGCCGGCCCACGGTGTCCGTAGCTTGCAAAGGGCACTGTAACTGTCACTGTTCCGAAGTCATGCTGCTCACTGCTTAGTTCCATATTCTTTCTCAATCTTGCGTCTGCTTAATTTGCCGTGTTGGTGGCATATAAAAATCATGTTTGTGCCTAGACTCGCTGTTCCTAAACGTAAACAACTCGACAGGGTGAAGGTCAATCTCGCCCCAAGCCTCGTTCGCGTGAAGGCTAAAGCGTATTCCGCGCAAAGCTCCATTTCCATAGTTAGGTTTCGTACAGAGTTTCGATCGGGACCGATCGAAACGAAAATCTAAATAGTTCATATTTATTTTATTAATTTCAGAAAAAAGAAGTAACATGTATGCATAAACCAACTAAGCAATCATTAGGGAGTATTTGATACCTCCGCTGTTTGTGAAATTACTAAAAATCGCTAGGAGGAAATGATTTTTACGCGAAAGAGTGGAGGGAGCAGCTTTAATTGTATATACACTCTACGTTCACCATGAATCACATCACACAGGTGTGGTGGATCTATGTCAGTATAAGCAATCACAGGAACTGGGAAGCCATCACAGATATCCAAGCCGAACTGACTGATATCGGCTGACTTGTGAAGTGGGGCTGGCTGGTCTGCCGCTTTCTACAGCATGACTTACAAATAGGCTCGCAGCATGCGCAGGAACAGGTTAGTTGATGTTGGAGGCAGGGCTTTGACTTTGGGATTTTTCTTTTTCTTGATGAAGAGTGTTAAGCGGACAGACTCCATGGAGGTGGCTGACCATGCAGTGCGATGAAAAAAGGTTTTTGCCGTCTCCATCGGATCCGCCTGCGTCGCGCCCACTTCCCTCGGTGTGTTACACTGGGATATATTCACTGAGCAGGGTGGTTAGCTTTTTGATCATGACTTTGGTGTATGAATATGAGGTCGCAATTGCGCATGCCATGCTACTGCAGACTCTCTGGCCCAGCATTTTCATATCCCGCCGCTCCATCTGCACATTGCACTCCATCTCCTCCAGATACATCCAACATACCAGTACACACACGTATGTGTCTTACCTAAGCACACAGATCATGCGGTTGCCAAAGTTGGCCGCACCAATGAGATAGAAGTTCGTGGTAAAATCATTACCAAAATGCTCACGAATCTCCATCGTCAAGATCTCTCCTCCATCGAACGTAGATATATATGCTCCAGGTTCCGCTTATTGTCCTTGCACTTCATAATATAAATGTTGTGTGTATGTTTCTCTTATTACAAGTGTTCTGCCATGATATTTTAAATGTTCATCATGATGTGCAATAAATATGTTTCACCGAAAAGGTTGATAAGTGTCTGCTTGTTACGTCACAATAATTTTAATAAAATTAGTTATTTATTTTAACATATCTACAATGACTTTCACACATAATTACTTAATGCCCAAAATTCCCTCACAGAATAATATGAATGCGAATATTATTAAAAATACTTGTATTATACACTGTGTGAAACATGTGTGACTACGTGTTTTAAAAACAAATTAAATTCAGACTGAATACTCTTTTCTCATGAACAAATGTATCAAATGGTGTAATATTATCCATTTATATTCATGAATAAACTAAAATATATTTGTTTTCTACGAAGAAGTCTACTTTGACCTTCCTTTACTTGATCTTCAGCATCTGACCTTCGACTGAACGTTTAACATCATACATGAATTTTATATACCCAAATACCCCTAAAAAGAGGTATTGCACATAGTTCTAAGATACGTGGTTCTAAAGTATTTTCATTTAAGGTCTGATCAGTGGCCTTCATGGATTTATGCAAATTACTAGAGTTACTCAAAGTTGAGCAGTCAGGCTGAATTTGTTCTAGGACATGATGAGTCCAAATCAGCCAAAACGTTCACAGGATAGAACTTTGATAAATTCACTATTGAATACGTGTGACAATCAAATGGACATGTGTCACTATGCAATAAACTTTGCACTGAGAGGTATTTTCCTCTCAATGGATTTCTCTGAAATTTTAATACAGTTGTTTTCTCACCCAACCTCATGTGTCTAGGTCCTATGCGTAGTTGATTAAAAAAATATTTTTGGCCACCCTATTCCGTATTTATATAGAACACTTCAGCGAACTGTTTTGCTTTTATCAAAATCGTGTTCGCCTATCCGTAGGACAAGGGAAAACAAATATACGTACATTGACAGTATCCACCGATTCTACCCTCTGGACAGTTGCATTCGTATTCTGGTCCATATGGTTCGCAGGTCCCACCGTTCGTACATGGTGAGTATTTGCAAGGAGCTGTAGACAGAGCATCATTGAATAATACATTGCATACAGCAGATAGAGGATATAGTATAACACAAAGTGTGGGCCTCTATTTGTTTCTACATCGACTATGTCCACTCTGCACGTGTGTAACTGGAGGAGTGCTAGCGATGCGTTCGGATGGTTCGTAGATTTATATTTTTACGAATTCCCCGGGGCCTCTGTAGGAAGGAAATGACAGGTTCTCAAATATTTTACGAGACGTAGCTACGGTATAATTTAGTGTGTTTGTCTAACATTGTATACATAATAATGTCACTTACGTGCGGGCGAGCGTGTGTGCGTGCGAGATATTAATTGAGCAAATTAAGGAAATGTCTAGGTTGCAATTATTGTGGAAATTTAAGTTGACTTTTTAACTGTGTTTCAATAATAATGTTCTTGTTCCATGTTTTATGTTGATAGGTTCTCGAGCGGATTCACAGTAGATGATATTTATGTAGAGTGAGAATCGTCTAGGATGACGCACTATGAGAATGCCTGGAACACTGTACTTACTTGGGTCATACTCGGCGAGATATGTACAACAAAGACATGCGTACTGGAATACTGGATATATATATATATATATATATATATATATACGGATATATATATATATATATATATATATATATATATATATATATATATATATATATATATATATATAAAATATATATATATATATATATATATATATATATATATATATATATATATTTAATATTTAAACATATACTTGTCTTTGTTGTTCATATCTCGCCGAGTAGGTCCGGAAACGCAAGTGTCATTAATAGTTGTCTATTATAGGAATAATGCATTGGCTTAGCAAGAACAAGTAACGAAGTAGACCAATGCTAAGCTGATTATACATATCGGTATGTAATTCTTGAGGTCTTTCTTATTTCCCTTCTTGAAGATTATCATCATCTCAGCCTTCTTCCACTCTGTGGGTGTTCGTCTTTCT
Source organism: Ridgeia piscesae (assembly GCA_025642075.2). Classification (NCBI taxonomy): domain Eukaryota; kingdom Metazoa; phylum Annelida; class Polychaeta; order Sabellida; family Siboglinidae; genus Ridgeia; species Ridgeia piscesae. The sequence continues at coordinate 14,681 of JAODUO010000115.1, forward strand.
GATAAGCATTTAGTGTACAGCTTAGCATGTGTCTTCGAGATGGTATTGTCTCCTACTTTCAATGTCTCAATGTATATATGGTCGTTGCCATTTTCTGTACCATTCTTCATATCTTGTAGTGCTGCTTCCACCTCCCATGGTGTTATCTCATGTACGTCTTTTGGGTCAGTGTGGATTATGGTACTCTGTTTACTTTCGTATAGCTCGGTTCTATGATCTTATCTTAATCATAGATTTCTCTACATTACTTTGCTATGATTGTGATCAGTCTGTCTTGGCCTAGCTTCTGCGTTCTTCAAACTTCCCTCAGGTTCTTTGATGCCATGATCATTTCTCATATGATCTCTTGGGTGTATTTTCTGAGGTCCTCTCTTGCTTTCTTTTTGAAGGTTTGTATATTTCTGGGTAATGTTTTCGTTGTTTATCTTCGTCTTAGTGACGATATCCATGATTCCAGTGGTGTGTTGATTGCCTTAGCTTCTACTGATGCGCTTTGTTGGATCATGTCTGCTCATGGTGTCTATGTCGTCTAGTTCTTGTATTATCTCGAATCGGTTTCTCAATTCGAGTTGGAATTCGATCTAAGTTGATCCTATTTGTGTGGTATCTACACTTGGTGGCTTCTTGCTCATCAACTGTTTGCTTTCTACCTTTGCGTCCAGTTTGATGTTGCTCATATCCATTCTGTGGTCACTTCTAATGTTGACTTGGTTGATTACTGTTATGTCTGTGACGATGTCTGGCCTGTTTGTTAGGATGTAGTCAAGTTCCGTCTTCGTTACACCGCTTGGGCTTTCCCACGTCCATCTCCTCCCTGTTTTCTTCTGGAACATGGTATTCATGATGTTGTACTTTTTTGATGTAGCCCATTCTACCAAGGTGTCGCCCCTATCGATTCTCAATTCAGTCCCAAATTTACTGTTGCCGTTTCCATAGGGTTTGTTCTTGTCCCTATTTGTGATGTCTCCCATCACTATCGTGAAATGGTCTAGTTTCCCCAAAGTCTTGTCGACGTCATTGTAGAAGCTATTTATGTCGTCTTTTGAGTAAGCTGTTGTTGGTGCATCTACTTTCACTATCTTTGGTTTGTAACGCTTTATTGTGCGGCGGCTCTTTTTGACCCAGATAGTCTTAGCACCCCCTGCACGTAGTTTTAGTTGACCAGAGCCGCCTCCTTGGTCAATACTCTTTCGGTGCCATTGGGGACTGGGGGCCATGTTTTTGTAGTGCTTTGCATGCTGGTGTTGTTGGCCTATCCTTCCACGCTGGCGATTGCGGGTTGGAAAGAACATGCAATATAGGGTAAACAAAATTGCCCACGTTTCGACACTGTGGCTGTATCAGTACCGGCACTCAACCATAGGCCTAATATATATATATATATATATATATATATATATATATATATATATATATATATATATATATATAAAACACACCGGATTTAGCATTGTAAAGTGTGTTGCTCCCATAGACAGCCGCCAGGTGCGCCCCTGATTGCACTGGCTTCATTTTTCGACCGATGTTTAGTGTAAATGGTACATCTTTCTGTATATTCGTTTTGGTGTTTAATCATCTTATTTGAGATAGGAATTGCAGTAAGCAAGGTAACCTACCGCTACATTCGATGCAGTGAGGCGATCTGTTCTCACATTTCTTGGTGTGTGAATTGAATCCCCAGCCTGCGATATTAGGACATGATTTCTGTGTAGCTCTTCCTTGTTTTATTTCCACGTACTTGCGACAATCAGAACAAGATATAAAGGTTCCATCGATTCCCATTGAGTCGCCGTCAGTACATTGAACGCTGGACGGTAAACACCACTGAATGCGACCTAAAACCATTTATTGTGATATCAATTATTAACGTCGCAGTAAACATTTTACAATAGATATACTTAATGCACAAGCTTGAAGAAATAATGCAAAACTTATTTAAACATCTGATACTTTATGTTTCACAGTGATATGTAAATGAAGTGACAACAAGAAGTAATGACACGAAGTAACAGGACATTTCATTTCACATAAATAATCCTGTTATTTTAGTCATATAGTCAATATAATTGTATTACTTACTTATAATCATGTTCGCAAGATTTGGACTTAAAAAAAAATTAGATTGGCAACCTTATACATTTTTAAAGGTTATGTATGATCTAATTAATCTAAATGCTACATTTATTTTATTCCAAAAGTATATAATATTATGTCGGCCATCTTGCCATTTATCAGCATATTAGTTACTAAGCCACTCATTTTTGTGCTGCTAAACTTACACATCCAGTGCCAAGGAATCAAGCAGGGTAAATTCGCCTATGCATAATGAAATTACTACTGCATGAGAGTTATACATGCTATGGCGGAAATATATGCAATAGTCAGTTACCTAAAGCTGATTGTGTAAGTGACTAATAGTGCTTATTTGTCGCTTGCATAATGACTGACAGGCGTATGTCAAGCGGAAACCCTTGAGCAAACCGAGAAATCCAAGACAGCAATCAAGATGGCCAAGGGGGCAATCAAGATGGCCAAGACAGCTATCAAGATGGCCGCCGGTGCCCAGAGAAAATAAATGTTTTACCAGTTGGCCTAGAATTCCGAGTGTTCAGCTAAATCCACATTTGTGAGGTTATTTGTATAATTTGAGGTCAAGAACATGGTGAAAGGTTGTGTTACAGGTCATATGGATAGTATTGGTGTGTACTACTACTACTACTACTACTACTACTACTACTACTACTACTACTACTACTACTACTACTACTACTACTCTCTACTACTACTACTACTACTACTATCTACTACTACTACTACTACTACTACTACTACTACTACTACTACTACCACCTACAGCACATCTAAATCACCATATCTCCGGGTCTAGCCCGTTTTTAGACGTAAAACGTACAGAGAATCACACACGTTTCACCTCACCTCCCTCACCTATCCCGTAGTCTTAGTGGACCGTTGGGGCGCCACAGATGACCTGGCAACCAGCTCCCTCCATTCGTCTCGCCTCACCGTCTTCCTCATGGCGGCGCCCAGTGTCATGCCCGCCCATTCCGGGATGTTTTCCTCCCATCTCTTTTTCTGTCTGCCTCTTCTTCGCACTCCTTGCACTGTGCCCTGCAGGATTGTCTTGGCAAGCCCTGAAGATCTTGTTATGTGCCCGTACCATTTCAGTTTGCGTCTTTTTACTGTGGTCAAGAGGTCTTCGTGGGGCCCAATGGCTTGCCAAGTTCTGTTTCGCAACTCTTCGTTTGAGATGTGGTCTCTGTAGGTGATGCCGAGGAGCTTCCTCAGGCATCTCATCTCCATGGCCTGTATCCTTCTCTCTGTGTCTGCTGTTAGTGTCCAAGACTCACAGGCGTACAGGAATATGGACATGACTAGGGAGCGCATCAGTCTGATCTTTGAGCTGAGCGCTATATTCCAGATGACATTCCAGATGGTCTTGAGTTTGGCGAATGCTGCTGTGGCCTGGGCGATCCTGGCGAGAATTTCAGGTTTAGATCCTTCATCTGCGATGATTGCTCCCAGATATTTGAACCTGTTGACGCAATGTAGTTTCTCGTCGTTGACCCTGTTGTCAGTGCTGAAGCCATTGGTGTTGTTGGTCATCAGTTTGGTCTTTTCTGCATTGATCTGCATGCCGAAGGCTATAGAAGTCTTGCCAAGGCGCTCCACCAAGTCAGCTAGCTCCTCTTCCCTTCCTGCCAGGCCATCTATGTCGTTCGCAAAACGCAAGTTTGTAATATTCCTGCCACCAATGCTGACTGTCCCTTCATGGTCATTCAGTGCGTCAGTCATAATTCTCTCCAAGAAGATGTTGAAGAGGATGGGGGAGAGCACACAGCGTTATCTTACTCCGACTGTGGTTCTGAACCAGTCCCCTATGCTGTTATTAAGGTAGACAGCGCTGGTGGCCTTGTCTTAGATGTTCTGTATCATTCTGATCAGGTTGGCGTTGATGTTGAAATGCCTCATGGTGGCCCATAGTGCTGCATGCCATACCCTATCGAACGCCTTCTTGAAGTCAATGAAGACGTGATAGAGGTCTTGCTGGTGTTGGAGGTACCTCTTGCACAGTATCCTAAGGTTGCAGATCTGCTCTGTTGTGCTGCGTCCTGGTCTGAAGCCTGCTTGTTCCTCAGCGATGATCTTTTGCATTGGTGATGACGGCATGAATACCATCACATGGACGTAAACCTCCATGGTGTACACCGGGAAGACCAACACAAATCAAATAATTCAACGGCGCAGTGTAGCCAGCTTCATTAAGGGATAAGTGACCTTTTCGCCTTGACATGGTGCTGAGAATCTTCAAAAGTTAATATAATATCATACATTTGACTTTATCTCAGCAGAACTACCATGATAGCCACTGAGTCTTCTAGCTCATGTATATGCCAGTGGTACCCCCTTTTGCAAACAGATATGGTTAAAAACAATACATTTTAACCTATTAGCTTGACCTTTGACCAACATGATCAACCTGAAAGGTCATGACAGAATATTTATTTGTTTGGGGATTCTCATAACCATCGAGAGGGACATCAAAATCCAGTTTCTAACTCATTTCGATCGAAAGTTACAGGTGATTGTGTTTCTGCAGTCGACGATCGTCATGGACGAGCGGCCATGTTAGATTTCTCATCTAGTATAATAATAATGATAATGATAATGATAATGATAATGATAATGATACTGATACTGATACTGATACTATATATACTATATATATATATGATATATATGATACTATATGATACTGATATGATATGATATAATAATAATATAATAATATAATAATAATAATAATAATAATAATAATAATAATAATAATAATAATAATAATAATAATAATAATAATAATAATAATAATAATAATAATAATAATAATAATAATAATAATAATAATATATAATACTAATACTAATACTAATACTAATAATAATACTAATATAATATAATATAATAATAATAATAATAATAATACTAATAATAATAATAATAATAATAATAATAATAATAATAATAATACTAATACTAATACTAATACTATACTATACTATACTATAATACTATACTATACTACTATACTACTACTACTATACTATACTATACTATACTAATAATAATAATAATAATAATAATAATAATAATAATAATATATAATATCTCAAATAACTAAGAAAAAAAATTAAGCAAACTCTAATCAAACTAATCGATCTAATACTAATACTAATACTAGACTAAGAATATAATATAATATAATATAATAATATAACTAATACTAATATATATATATATACTAATACTAATACTATAATAATAATAATAATAATAATAATAATAATAATAATAATAATAATAATAATAATAATAATAATAATAATAATAATATTATTCAATATCTAATAATAAAAAAAAATTAAAAATAATAAAATAAATATAAATAACTAAATAGGCAGCATCAAAGAGATAGGTTTTTAGACGTCAGCGGAATGAAACTATATTACCTTCTGATTTAACACTGGCTGGAAGCGAATTCCACACCGCTGGTGCGGCAACCGAGAAAGCTGGGTTACTACTGGTTGAGCGTAGCTGTCTGGAATTTCTTGCTGGAGTTAGCATTGAATTTCGATATGCTGGTTGTGTAGATGAGAGTGCTAGATAGGCTATTGTACACATTTTGAAAACGATGTGATAGTGCTCAGGGAGCCAATGCAATGATTTTAGACGCGGCACGGAGAGAGAAAAACGAGTGGAACGCGTGATTAGCCTTGCTAAACAATTTTGGGCGCGCTGAAGTTTTGCTATATCCTTGTTTGCGGTATTGTAAAGGTGCGAATTGCAGTAGTCAAGTCTGCTGCTTGGTAGAGCTGTTGCGATGGGTTTAATAACCGAAATACGGCGAAGATCACGGATATGGTAAAAACAGCAACGGCATGTTTTCGATATATGTTGTTTGAAATTGAAGTGTTCATCAAACGTTACTCCGAGATTTAAAACTGAGGCGGCTGGTGTGATACTCTGGCTCAGAATATGTGTCGGGAAAAAGCCATCGAGTTTTGCCCGCTGCGTTGAGGTACCAATGATGAGAAATTCGGTCTTATCTGCATTTAGCTTTAATTTACTGTTTTTCATCCAAAGGGAGACAACTTGGAGAGAACCCCTGAGCTGGTTTAGGGAGCGACAAGTATCCGGTGTGGTAAAAGAAACATACATTTGTGTGTCATCTGCATAAAGGTGATGACCCAGGTTGTGACTCTGGATAACAGAGTGTCGGGAAAAAGCCATCGAGTTTTGCCCGCTGCGTTGAGGTACCAATGATGAGAAATTCGGTCTTATCTGCATTTAGCTTTAATTTACTGTTTTTCATCCAAAGGGAGACAACTTGGAGAGAACCCCTGAGCTGGTTTAGGGAACGACAAGTATCCGGTGTGGTAAAAGAAACATACATTTGTGTGTCATCTGCATAAAGGTGATGACCCAGGTTGTGACTCTGGATAACAGAGCTTAGTGGTGTTGTATACAGAGTGAAAAGCAACGGCCACAAAACAGAACCCTGGGGGACACCACAAGAGGTGGGCAGCATGTCTGAGAGGCAGTTACCTATTTTAATGGCTTGCCGTGTATCATTAAGGTATGAAGTAAACCAGCTCAAAGCTGTGCCAGATATCACGTTGATAAGCGTGTAATGAGAATGTCGTGGTCAATGGTGTCGAAAGCGGCGGATAGGTCAAGCAGCGTCAGTGCAGTAACTTTGCCATTATCAATGTTAAGGTTTATGTCATTGTGTACTTTTAAAAGAGCAGTTTCTGTTGAGTGAACTTGTTTATACACAGACTGTGACGCATTGGTTAAACCATGTACGTAGATGTGAGAACTGAGACGATTTGCTACAACCTTTTCAAGTATTTTTGAAATGACGCTAAGTTTGGAAATAGGCCTATAGCTGTTTAGTTCTTCTTTTGGCAGAGTTGTCTGGACTGGGTTTATATGCGCACATTTAAAATCTTCAGGAAATAAGCCGGAGCAGAGTGATGCATTTATTATGTCTGTTATTGGTTTAATTAAAACGTCAAGGCATGTTTTCAGTAGTACGGTCGGAAGTGGGTCAAGATCACAGGATTTACTTGGGACGACATGATTATTTTTCACACTTCAGCAGTTGTGGCTGGTTCAAACAATGCGAGTTGAGAATTTAGTTGTGGAGAGTCAGCATTTACAATGTCTGAGGTGTGATCTGTGAAGGCTGAATATATGAGGCAGATTTTGTCTTTAAAATAATTTGAAAAAGATTTACAGTGACTTGATTGATGCATGGGTTGGTAGAGAAGGAGCAGGCCGTCTGTGTAAGATCTGATTTATGCATTTCCATAGCTGTTTTGGTGTAGCAGAGTTATTTGAGACCATATTTTCGTAATAATACGACTTTGCTTTAGACATTTGTCGGTTACATAGATGACATTGCCGTGGGTAGCGTGACCTGTCTAATGATGAAGCTATGTATGACATCAAAACGTAAAATAGTAGGTCAGGCGTCTGAAATGTCAATTTCAGGCGGAATTGATAAATAATTTGAGTATTAGAGTTATAGACGAATACCTGCTAAGTGGCGGCCATTTTGGATTTCGCGCCCCAGTACCCTTATGCCACGGATTTTCAAAACGTACCCCCTGGCGTGTGCGACGTGACGTGGTATGTTGAATACAAATCAAAAGAAAAACTGCGTTTACCTCAAATTGTTACGGGACTATAATTATGGCAGAGCCTGGACTATAACGCCAGGAGAGGAATGTAAATGCTACACCGCTCATAAACAATGCTGACAAAGTCTTGTGTTTTCCGATATTATCATCTCACCCGGAGTTGTAATGTTTCACAACCAGTGTGGTAGGGACAACATGCATACGTTAAATATAATAATACCCACTATTGCAGGTTACTCCTTCGTAGAAACCGTTGCATTCGCAACGAAACGTTCGTCCAGACGTTTTGCATGTACCTCCATTCTCGCACGGATTAGACCGACACGCATTGCGAACTGTAACATTATAAACAGTAGATATTCCTGTAAACAGTAGACATTCCTGTAAAGTAAAGTGTCCGTGCATGCAATGATATTAGACGTTTCACCTGGTTGAATAAATAGTAACTTGGCGGACAGCTTAGTTACATGTGCGATCCAGGTTCCACGTACAAACCACGTAATGTAAGAACCATATAGTTTGTGTTTATCCAATCATACAGTGGTTTCGAATGGTTGTTGGTAATCGGTTTATATAGGCAACACATCTGAAGGCCGCATAGAGTGTTGAATCGTTTGCATACATGTCAATCCTTGTTTAAGATATTTCTAAAATAGCGTCATACATGAAAATAAAAAGCAAACATTTCCGAGTATTGAGCCTTGTGACATGCATATTGTTACCGGTAGAGGGCCTGACAACATAATATTATTGTCATATTTCACGCATATATAACGTTCGCTAAGATAACACCTGAACCAGGGTAGCTCGTTTCTATGACAGCTATATAAGTCAAGTTAAATGAAATCAAAACATAGTTAACCAAATCGAAAGCCTTTCTCAGGTCGACTAATACCAAACAATACCACACAAATTGCCTTGGTCAATGTTGCTTAAGAAATAGTCGGTCACCTTAAGTAACACGGTTTCACAAGACTGGATCTCCCGCAAACCGGATTGCTCGTCTAGCAGTAATTTGAACTCTGTGAGATACGTGTACAAATGATTGTGCACGTGCCGTTTTAGAAGTTTAGACATACTTGGCAAAACAGATATTGGCATACAATTTATGACGTCGTCTGAGTCTCCGCTTTTGTACAGTGGTACCACTCTGGTCTTCTTCCAAGACGGCGTAAAGTGCGTAATGTCGATGCTGACATTGCAGGTATTAACAATATCCGGTACAATTATTTCGGTACTCAGTTTAAGTAATTTACAACTGATGCTATCCATTCCGGTTTGTCTAGTCACTGACATCTTTCGTAGTTCTTTGAGAATAAACTAAATCGTTACACTTGACAATTTAAACGACACTTTTTTTCTGGTTTGGTTAATTACCACTGTGGAACAAACAATTATCTTACAGTGTCACACGAATCCAATGTTGTTGAGCACAGGAGATAATCTTCACCTTGCAGTAAACATAGACACACACAATTACCATTTATTTTATTTAGCTTCAGAACGAAATGTATAATTAATAACACCACTAAAATATTGTTTGTTACGAAACATAACAATTTATATCAGGGCGCGTTATTCCGGCGATTCTCGGTAGATCAAACGACAGACGCGTTCACTCGGTAGCTGCAGCATCTTTTACGTCGCCGGTTCGATCCGGGTAGCATCCGGGTATGGGGCACAACATTGTTTTTTAAACAAATGAGTACACTATTGTTGTTAAAATTTTCGCAAAAGTAATATAAACCAAATAAATGATATACAATGATGCACCGTTTGTAAATATTTTATATGTTACTGTAGTAATAACTTATTCGCAACAACAATGAAAATATCGTAATTGTGTATTTAGTTGTTGTCGCGAATAAATTATTACTAAAAAAATATTGACAAACAGTGCACTATTACTGCATAATACGTATTTCGGTTTATAATACTTTGCGAAATATCAACAAAACTAGTGTCAAAAAGTGTTTCTTAATGCACCATGTAATGTTCGGACCGGCGTCGTAAAAGATGCTGCAGTTAACAAGGCAACACGCTTAACGATTGAATAACCGGAATCATCGAACCGATGCGTACTGATTTGAATTGCTATGCTTGATAAAATCACTATTTGAGTGATCTTAGTAATTATACAATTATATTCTTTCTGAAGCTATATACAGTATCTGGTTCCTGTGTATATGTATGTTTACTGGATGATATCGATTATCTCCTGTGCCCTGAATTCGATACAATTATTCTGAAAAAGAGATGAAAGTCTCAGCGAAAGTGCCAAAGCCATAGCACAACTTCGGCTTAATTGTTTTCAACACACCTTGATTCGTGTGTAACTGTAAGATAATTGTGTCCCAGCAAACATACAAGTATTGGGCCAATGCTGGCGTTATACTGGCGAGTACCGTTTGTACCGGCAACGGTACAAACGGTACTGAGCCAGTACACTGGACACACCATGATAAAAGTCGATGTACTTGCCTGAATCGGCCCAGCATTGGCCCGATTGTATCGGCCCAGCATTGGCCCGCTTGTATCGGCCCAGCATTGGCCCGATACCAGCCAATTTCAACATTGTTCCGCAAGATGTCGCAGGGGAAGTTTTTCATGGCGCCACCTAGGGAATGCAATTTTACCGCCAAATTGAGATGGCGGACGCCATTTTTGTGAAAGATTTCGAAGTGGGATTTATTCAGGTAAGTTGCCATGATTAATGTGTACAATTAAGTGCTGGATCCAATGACTCATGGCTCATGCCATGACTCAGTCACTTCATTGCTTGTGAATATAACATATTGGTGCGGACCACATCTCTCCAATTTTTGAATGAATGCCATGGGCGTGGATCGGTGGGACATATGAGGGAGATCACGCGTCCTCAACCTTTTCAATTAAAAACAAAACAAGTTTTTGGTCATATAGCGCGAGCTAGACTGATCCCTCTCCTAAAAGCCCCTATAACTATATAATCATATACATGACATAAGTAGGTTGACATGCATTCTAAGTTTGACCTAGATTTAACATACATAATGGTATTAATTCCTATTAATTATATCATTTACACGAATTAGGAATTTGGCAGTTATAGTTCGGAGGCAAACTCACTAATATAATGACTTACATGCTATGTAAACTTTTTGTATGTGGTTATGACAGCATAACTATTTACTTGACCTACATTTTGCATTTTACCTATTAATAGTGTAATTTAAAAAATAAAAATGCAAAATGCACACTGAACTTCAGAGGGATTACACATATCGGATACACATATAAACATTAATTGACATTAATGTGACCTAGCATCAAGTTTTGGTACAACCTACAGTTTGACCTACTATTTTACTTCTGAATTATATTTGGAAAATTATTGCATTATTTAGTTATAATTAATTAACGAACCTTTACAGTGTGAAAAACAGACAAAACATTAGATATCATAAAAAAAATAAGACAATTTATTATTTTAGGCATAATGTAAACAGTGCTGTAAACCGTTCATAATGTCACCAATGTTAACATTAAAAGAGCAGAATATTATATAAATGTTTATAATAGATCACATGCTTAAGTCTGTGCAGCATTCACTGAAGTATACTCACACACCATGATGGTAATATGTGTAAACCCTATGTTTTTTTTCATGATAGGTAATGTGCATAAGTCCATGTTATAAACTTATATGCACTGAAGTAAACTTCACAAATTAATTAATTACAGTCAGCAATATGCTTTAAAGAATAGTTTGTAGCTTCATTATATGTAATAACTAATGTGATTTAAGTCCAAGCAATAAGCATTGAAGTTCACAATTTCTCTGTGAAAGTCCATTGGGAACTCTCCAACAATTCCCAAGATCATACTGCAATGTTCTTCAAGTGTATACACCGTTATTGCATATAAATTCAAGTTGACCAACGAATATGAAGCGACTGCGATGCCAGATACTTCTCTCGAGATCAAAGAATGTTGTCAGTTCTTGAGAAGTTAACCCATGCGAGCATTGCCATCATTGACATTCACACAGGTTTCACTATAGGTAATGTGCATAAGTCCATGCGATACGCATTGAAGTTCACAATTTCTCTGTGATAGTCCATGGGGAACTCTCCAAGTTGCTGATGAGCCGACACTCATGCCAGGAGCAATGTCTACAATACGAAAATATTTCACATTTAAAATACTACACAAAATGGTAAATATTATTAATAACATAAACAAAATAGATAGTCAACATAACTGTAAACTTAATGGTAAAATGAAAAAAAATTGAATTACAGGTATTGCGTGGTGTGTATTAAAGTGGAAATATTAACTGTCTGTACTTGCAATCATAAAATAGTAATACTGATTACTGACACACTAAAAATGTACATGTATTAAGTTCTGTTTACACAATTTACAAAAAAAAAACTTTTAAGATGTGGATTGATCAGATTAATAATGTTTTCCTGTAGTGATTAAAATGGAAGTAGGTCGCAGTCACAGGTAATCGTGATGACCTGCCCTGATGCCGTAAATTTAACTGTTTTGAAATTTTGTTTGTTTTCCTTAAAACACTGATTTGCACACCACATAAATAATTATGTTGTATCTAATTTCTTATCAGAAATAAGAGTTTTTTATGTAGCCTAAATAAATACCTAGTAAACTGTGTGGGTATATACTGACAGAAAGTGCATGAATTTATAAGTATTTCATCCATAACATACTTCCAGTTCCCCACACACCCACTCTACCACTCACAAATATACAACACACATACACATAGAAGTCATAGACACACGCTTACACACACGCATACATACACATATACAATTATCATAAATGCAGAAAATAAACATCTTTTTGGTACTCACCCAACACTATATGGTCACTCGGTAATGCTGAAGAACTTCTCATGTCTTCTAGTGAGTGCAACATACCAAATCCAAAGGCCATTTTCAAAAATGGTGGCATATGGTAAACTTGGAGTAAATAGAAAAATGTCAAGGTCAAGGAATACCATAAATATTGTCAATACAATGTTGTGAATCAATGCATATTTATTGTTTAGTTGGTTTATGGGTTATTCATATTTTATATTGTTTCAGTACTAATAATGCACCATAAACATAACTTCCAATACTAGCCGATAAGAGCCGTACTATTTGTGAATCACATAGACATAGTGTCAAATATCACTATCCCAGGCGGGAAACTTCCCACTGAATGGTGTTGATTCACCACCCTCAAAGCACAGGAAACTTGATGGATTTAGATGTTAAATCACAATAATATATGATACAATTAATTAATTAAAAAACAGTTATAACAGTGAGGGTTCAGCTGTGCTGGCACTATTATAAGTGATAGGTGTGTTTAACGATAACATTATATTATTTATTATTGTATGTTATGTTTCAGTTGTGCTTGTTGATAGTAACTTTAGGAGACATGTTGACTTGAAATTAAGCTGTATTTAGTGTATTTGCAAACAGCTGGGGTGAAGTACTGTTATTAATTTAAAAGAATTCAGTGCAAGTAATTAATTTATTTGTCACTAGGTATTTTATTGCAGTTGTCTTTATTGTTTTAATATTATATTACAATTACTTTTTCATTTTACAATAGTAATCAATTATATTAAACCAGTTACAACAAATTATCGAATACCCACAGTGTTTCCCTACAAGTGAAACTTTGTGTGTGTTTCTGTGGAATTAGTCTAAGTGGATAGTGTGTTTCTTTGGAGATCTCTACTATACTGAATTAGAATTACAACGTAAATTTTGAGTATCAAATAAAAATCTAGTCTCGATTGATATGGAAGAATTCTGGTATCGAACCAACAATATATCGATCGATATCGTAGAAGTCTGGTACAAAGCCAGCACTACTTCTGTTGCATACTGTGCTTCTGCTGGGAACTGTGTTCTATATCAATATTAGACTAATAATGCAAGTATTAAGTATCAAACAGAATTCAGGTATTGATCGGTATTGAACAAAACCTGGCACTATGCATAGGAAAAGGTAGTAACTAAGTAAGGTATTATATTTCTTAAAACCAGATGATTCTTGCACTTTGTGTAACTTGATCCCATTTGAGTGATAATTCTTTATAGCTAAAAGGTCCTACACTGACACCCCTGTAACATCTCCACCTTGATCATGCTATGAATCAAGCAACCAGTTATAGTCCATTCAACTCCATTGTAGAAAACCAATTACATGCAATTCTTTATAATAAGTTGATTACTTCCAGATATGTGAAATATGAGCTTTTGGACATTCCATATCAAATCAATCTAGAATTTCATGACCGTCTTCAATTTTGATGCCATTTGGTGTGTTGGTTTATGATCATGTGTCTATGTGTCCCACCAATTGTTAGGTTAACCTGACCTTCAGGTCTAGAGATAGAGGTAATCAAACTTTGACCTGACCTTGATACCTGACGACCTTCCAGGTGTCATAACTCCACTTCTAAAATTAACCACATCTCACCAATAAATTCAAATGCATAATTTATATTCAAAATGTGTACTTTGTGAAGCAGGTGGTAACTGGTATAATGGCAATGACAAAACTGGGATAACATTCTTCATGGCTAAGAGATGACAACATGATGTTAATATGTAAGACAGTAGGTAATATCGACACAAATTTATGTAAATATGACAATGACATACTGATTAGACTTAACTTGAGAGCCAGTAAGATATATGTATAGAGGAAATGTGTTTTACTCCATAAAAGTGTGGGATTCGTGGGATTATAAACCAGCATATGAAGAATAATTTATAAATGAGTGGATAACAAAACAAACTGGGGGTAATTAATATATTACTTCTGCCAAATTTCAGGAACCAAAAGCCAGGGTGCATGTTATAAGGGGATATTATTATAGAGAAAACAAAGGTCGAATGGGAATGCAATACAGTTAAAACCTGCCCATTAACCAGAAATAAAAAGGTGTAAGATAAAACTTAAAACTGTGTGTATGTTTCAGGGGCCATTCTGAGGAATCCATTCCTCCAGGATACAGATACGGAGAAAACCATTCAAAAAGAAATGATGCACTGGCTTCGGAATTCGGGGGACAGGCATGGCGGACAGAAGCGGCGGGCAGAGCAGATGATGCAAGCGAGGGATGGCAATGCTCTGTAAACGTTTAAATAAAATTGATATCGTTTTGTTTCATATCATGGTTTTTGTTGCTATCTCATACAGACACTATTATATACTGCACCAATAATGGGACATTAACATGCCTGTGTACTTTGCCAGTACTGGGCCAGTATCATGCCAGTGCTGGTACAGGTACTGGGCCAGTACATTGCGCCAGTACTGGCCCAATGCTGAACCATTACTACCTCAGCACTGGGCCAATACAGCTTGCCGGTACTGGGCCAATACATTGCGCCAGCACTGGCCCAATGCTGGACCAGCATTGGCCCAACACTGGGGCAGTACCACATGCCAGCATTGGCCCGATTCACAGCCGCTGTGCAACGTATGCATTGGGCCAATGCCGTTTATACCGGCCTGCCAGTATTGGCCCAGTACTGGCCCAATACATTGCGCCAGCACTGGCCCAATGCTGGACCAGCATTGGCCCAACACTGGGGCAGTACCACATGCCAGCATTGGCCCGATTCACAGCCGCTGTGCAGCGTATGCATTGGGCCAATGCCGTTTATACCGGCCTGCCAGTATTGGCCCAGTACTGGCCCAATACTGTCATGTTTGCTGGGGTGTTTCTCCAAGGTGACTAATGGTTTTAGTACATAGATATATCGTAAAACAACTTATTCTGACACTCGGTTCAACGCAAAAGCTAACCTTAGAAACGTAATCGGAATACACGGAAACCAATAGTATGTGTGATTCGAGTTGACAACTATAGTGTCACATCAGGGGATTTCGAAATCGCGACAAAAATATGGCTCTTCGAAAAACACGAGGACATGTGGTATTTCTATATCATATTTTTGTATTTCTATATGGTGAATATGGTAATAAATGATAGGATGTAATATAATATGAAATCAAGCATACAGTGATTTTATTTCGTTTAGCAACGTGTGCGTAGAGCTAAACTTACTTTCGCAGCGGATTCCTCCATAAGCACTTATGCAATCACATTTGTAATTCATGTTGAACTTCCTGCACGTACCGCCATTTTGACACGGGTTAGGATAGCAACGTTTATAAACTACAACATAAATTGCAATCAAATGCATTACTATATTCGCCGAACAAATCCACGAATCACACTTTTGGCTAATGTGCCCACGTATCTTTCAATAACAATAATAAAGTATAATGCTTGGGAAAAATTGCAGTCACCTGCGCTATTTCAAAGAGTGCGTAAGCGTCAGGCGTTGTATATGCTTCACGTTTGAGATGATTTCTCAAATTATAACGATTGTCAATATCCCATATTAGCGGAGAAGTAAATATATTATAATCACTATGCAAGCATCTAAATATAATTTAAATCAATTGCTCACAAATTGTAGGTCAAAACATTATTCTGCATAACATTTTTCAAACAAAATGGCGGACAGTAAACAGTAAACAGTTAAAGCGCGCGAAATAATAATCATCCCCCAATAAATGCAGTAAACATATGCAAATATCTGCATATAACAAATATATTATATATTCTTAAAACTTCATCCTTTTCCCCAATCCTGAACTAACAGGTCTTTCTTCGGATGTACCATTATCACTCCTGTGTCTTCAAGGGATTTCAAACCCTGAGTCGGCCCTTGGCTAACATACATATTTCACATATATTATACGTCTGTCTACGTATTTGCGTGTATTCTTCAGCTTAGCATACACTTTTATCACCAAATTATATGAATTAGCAAGTAAGGCAATTGGTGGCACACAATGCTAACACAGTTATAAAGATCACTACGAAGAAGTTCAACACCAAAGAACAATTGTAAAAACAGCATGAAACAAACAAAAGCTGCAGGTTGCTAGAGATCAAGCTAGAGATCATGATATAAGTGTCTACCCTGACTGCACCATAGAACTTAAGGACATTGTAAAATATATATAATGTGACATGTGTAAGGGATGGTATCATATCTCTGATGCGTTGTACCAAGTATTAATCAGCGATGAACAATAGCAAATTAATTGGTACTGCACTTCATGCCAAAGAGGGGTATATGGCTATATTGATACATATACTAATTATACAGGAGCGATACAATCAGTTTGAAAACAATTGTGTGCAATCGAAACCAAACATAAAACCCTGAATAACAGCGTAGGGCCAGTGAAATTGAGGAAGCAGTCGCCAAAGTGCCAGGTATTCAGTCTCAGGCTACACAAAAATTACTAGATGCAAATCAAATACTACCAGCCATATGCAAAGAAGACGTAGTTGGCATTGTGCGCACCAAAGTAAATGACAGAATGAATATAATGAAAAACATAGTAGTATATAACGTGTCATTAGGGTCCAGCACCATAAAAGCAAACTGAAGTCTCAGGTGGTTTCCTCCAAACAGCCCAAACTTGGGCTAACGCAGGAGTTGTTCTTCTCTAGAATTAATGAGTCCACTACAAGTTACACATTTACCCCCTGTGTGGGATCTTTTATTTCCCTGGCATAGACACCAGCTAGAAGGGACCACCGGCAAATGTGGGGTGAACGAAATTGCCTAAGTTTCGAAACGGCGGTAAGTGGGATTGAACCACCATCCCCTCGATTGACAGTCCGGCGCTCTACCACGGGACCACCGCTGCCCACAACAATTCAATCCATGGGACGCTGAATTTTCAATTCCTGAATGAGATGGGTTCGCCCGAAGGGATAGCTTTACTTCGAAAGTTAGAGAAGAACAAAAACGATGTACACCAAAGATGAAACAAGCAAAGATACTCAGTACCACTAGATGTATAAAATCAAAAGAAAAAATAGACTGTGGAAGAAATATAGTCTAACTAAATTGGACTCATGTGGAACTGTAAGATAAGTGTGTGTTGCTCTAATGTGACTATAGTTCTTAATACATCGGAATATCGCATAACAACTCATTCTGATCCTCGTTTCAACACAAAAGCCAACATTGTAAACGAGCTCTGAACACACGGAAAGCTATAGTATTCGTGATTAGATAATACAGTGATTTAATTTCGTTTAAGAACATGTACATAGAGCAAAACCTACTTTGGCAGCGGGTTCCACGATAAGCACTTGTGCAATGACATCTGTAGTCCATTTTAAAGTCCAAAGTATACTTCCTGCACGTGCCGCCATTTTGACATGGGTTTGGAACACAAAGTTTGTAAACTACAAAATATATGGCAATCAACTATGACGTCACATCACAGCGCCTCGAAAGCGAGGCAAATATGTTTATTCGAAAAAGGCGAGTTACATGTGGTATTTATATAATTTTTAAATGTTTGAGATGTTGTAAAATGGTGAACATGGAAGTAAATGACAGGATGTAACATAAGATGAATTCAAGGATGCATTCATTTTATTTCGTTTAAAGGGATAGTCCTGTCAGTGAGAGGTTCACAAACTTCACATTATTAACTTACATACGTATACTATATTGGTTGTGCCTTATAATTGTTAGTAAACATTTAGTTATAGTTTAATGGTATCAGAAAAATGCAATCTTAGATTCAGGGTGCTGCCATCTTGAGACTTATGCGCCAGTGACATAAGCCAAATCGTTTACGTCATTGGCGCATTATTGAAAAAGGCAAGGATTGGCGGAATCTTTGCTAACAATTGTGACAGTGACGTAAGTAATCCGCAACGTACTGGATACATCAAATACCATTGGACAGACATAGGATTTTCGTCCGTGGATGCGCCAGTGACGTAACCTGTTTACACGTCACTGGCGCATGATGGCAAAGATGGCAGCGCCCTGAATCCAACATAGAGTGTTTCTGATATAATTAATTGTTTATTAACTATCTTTGTGCACAATTATTATGCATAACCAATATATTATACATATGTAAGTACATGCTGTGAATCTCCCACTGACTGGAGTTTCCCTTTAACAATGTGTACATAGAGCAAAACCTACTTTCGCAGCGGGTTCCTCCATAAGCACTTAGGCAGTTACATTTGTAGTCCACATTAGACTGCCTGCATGTACCGCCATTTTGACACGGGTTAGGATTGCAATGTTTGCCAACTACAAAAGAAATTGCATTCAAAAGCATTACTATAATTTTATTAGTCGATCAAACCTATGAATCACACCTTTGATTAATGTGCCATGTTTCTTTCAATAACGATAATAATGTATATGCATGGAGGAAGTGCAGTCACCTATGCTAATTCAAGGACTGCACATGCGTCAAGTGTGTCTATCTTTTTATTCTTCACGCTTTAGATGATTTCACACATTATAACGATTGTCATTAGCCAATATTAGCGGATGAGCAAATATATTAAAACCACTATACCTGCATCTAAATATAATTTCAATCAAGTAATCCCAAATCATATATCGAAATAAAAATGTCCAAAACAAAATGCGCGGAATAAAATCATCCCCCAATAATGTCAGTAAACATATGCTAATATCAGCACATAACACTTATATTATATATTCTTAAAACCTCATCCCCTGTTTTCCCATTTCTGGACTATCAGGTCTTTCTTCAGGTGTACCATTATCACCCCTGTGACTTCAAAGGATTTCAAACCCTGAGTCGGCTCATGGCTAACATACATAGTTTACCTATCTTATCTGCCTAGCTACCTGCTTGTGTGTTTTCTTCAGTTTAGCATACATTTTGATCAAATTGTATGTATTAGCAAGTAAGGAAACCGGTGGCATTCCAGAGCAAACACAGACATAAATAAAGATTACTACGAGGAAATTAATAATCAAACAACAATTCAAAAAAACCCAGCATAAAAACAAACAATGAATAGGATGTTGCTAGATATCAAGTTAGAGTTCTAGACAAAGTGTCTGCCCTGACTGCACCCTTAGAAGTTAAGGACAATGAAGAAGACATAGAAAGTGACATGTGTAAGCGATGGTATCATACAGGGCACTAGCAAATTTCCGATGCGTTGTACCAAGTATTAATCAGCGATGAACATTAGCAAATTAGTTGGTACTGCACTTCATGCCAAAGAGTGGTAAATGATTATATTGATACAAATACAATTTATGCATGGGCGATCAAATCAGTTTGAAAACGAATTGTCTGCAATCGAAAACAAACACAAAAGCCTGAAAAACAGGGTAGAGCCAGTGAAATTGAGTTGCTTAATGTTTAATTAATTCTTCGTGCAGTAGGGGCCTGCGTTCCCAATTGACTGTCACTGCTTATGACGTAGTTACTCGAGAGAATCCTCTCCAAACCGCGATTGTCTCGGGTAGGGGCCTTGAATATTGACCTTGTTTGTCTATGTCAAGAAGTGTCACGTCAGCAAGTGATCTTGGATGTTCGATTGATTATCCCATTACTCGAGTTACTCGCGTAGCTCTATCGAACTCGGCTTTCAAGGCCGCTACCCGAGGCAATCGCGGTTAGGAGAGAGGATTCACTCGAGTAACTGACGTCATTAGCAGTGACAGCCAATAGGGAACGTAGGTCCCTCCTGCACAAGATATTAAACTTTACATTTGCCTGTGCAGGGCCCACTCTGTGGAACAAACTTCCAAGAAACATACGTGACAACAACAACATTACACAGTTCAAGAAGCAATTAAAGACACTTTTATTTTCCACATAACTAGTTTCACACAACGAACATTATATTTTAGCTAATTTATTATTACGATGTATACATATATTATTTATCTTATTTATTTTTATTACTATCAGTGCAGAATAGCGGGTTCTAATGTCTTGTCTGTAATGTCTATGTTTAATATTCATTTTTTTAAAGAATTATATAATTTATACATAGCCAATTTTACACGGTTTTTTTATCATAGTGTCTCATTACTTTATATTATTATCATTATTACTGTCACCATTATTTTAATCAGTATACGCACATTTACATATATGTACACACGCGTGAACTGGACAGCCGTCCCGGATTTGATGGTGTCAAAATAAAGTTATTATTATTATTAGTAGTATTATTATTATTACACGACATATTCATTTACATATGTATTAATGTCACCACATTCTATGAATTATAATTGGAAACCAAGAAGATGAACATAAAAATGTACACACTGAACAACTGATTACTGTATTTAATTTATTTACATAAGGAGTTTATCTCCGTGATCACGATCATCGCTGTTCAGTTGGATTACTTTCGTGGTACTGCGTGCGCAGCGTAAACCGGATACCACGTTAGGTTACGCGAATTGGCCAATCGAAGTCGGCCTAAGAGTGAATAAAGAAGAGTGATTTATCGGTAGTGGCTTCTTGCTAACCACTCACGTACAAAAGGCAATTTGTGGTTGCTCTTGTGTGGAATAAGGTTTAGGGTTAGGGTTGGTTTAGAGTTAGGGTTTAGGTTTGGGTAAGTGTTAGGGTTAGGTTGAAGGTACTTTTGACAAGATTGACATTAGGTGTTTTACATGCATGTGTACGTGAGTGGTTAGCAAGAAGCCACTACCTGATGTATTGGCTGTTTAATGACACCTGTGTCTGTCTCTTCCTTCGTGTTAATCCATCCATAAAACAAAACATTGGCGACCATGGCGACGACACTTCAAATCGGTGGAGTGCCAACGTTTGACGTTCAAGGAGACGCAAACAGTTTGTGTCAACGATGGGAGCGATGGCTCCGAGCGTTTGAACTATAGTATAGATGGGTGGGTTAGGGGTGACAGATGACACGCAGAAGCGGCAGTTGTTATTACATTGTGCCGGCAAGGACATGCAAGACATCTTTTATACACTGCCAAGATAATTGTGTATTGTTCTAAGGTGACTAGTGTTTTAATACATCAGACTGTTGCATAACAACTCATTCTGACGCTCGTTTTTCGACCCAAAATCCAACCTGGTAAACGTATAAGCGGTAGCAGAGTTATTAGATAGGAGCTGGGCCACTCCTCCATCACCCCACCCCCACCCCTAGTTACATAGCATAACATGAGGTATTTCTAATTCATGAAATGTGTTTTAATAGGTGAACATAGAAAAAGATGAAAGGATGTAATAATACTAATTCAAGGATACAGTCATTTTATTTTATTTAACAACGTGTACACAAACCAAAACCTACTTTCGCAGTGGGTTCCTCTGAAACCACTTGTGCAGTAACATTTGTAGTCCATGTGAAACTTCCTGCACGTACCACCATTTTGACACAGGATTGGAATGCAACGTTTGTAAGCTACAAAAGAAATTGCAATCAATTGCATTACTAAAAAAACCGCGAACAAACCCACGAATAACACATTTCGTTATTAAAGTACCCATGTTTCTTTCAATAATGATAATAACGTATATGCTTTGGGAAAGTGCAGTCACCTGCGTTAATTCAGGGAGTGCGCTTGCGTCAGGTGTTGTCTATATTTTATGTTTCATGTTATAGCCGATTTCTCAAACTATGAATATTGTGAATATCCCACATTAGCGATCGAGAAAATATACCCAAACCACTATACTCGCGTCTAAATGTAATTTCAAACAATTGCTCCCGAATCATAGATCGAAGAACTATTTTACGAATCAACCACGCTAAAGTGTCCAAACAAAATGTTATATTTGTCATATTGTGCCAATGTCTGTCATGTATTTGTCTGTATCTTATCTGTATATTTGTCTTGGACCACAATGGAAATTTGTACTTGCACTTTTTTGTGTCATCCTTTTATGTAATGTACTTTGTATTTATATATTATGTATATCTGTACAATGTTTTACATTTAAAATTAAATAAATCCAATCCAATCCAACCCGATTTTCTACAGTTGGATTGATATGTCAGTTATCTGTGATGGATAGGCAAGGTTATAGAGGTATGTTTCTGAATGACGGCGGAATTTGGCAATATTTTCATCTGATCTAACACTAGAAGGAAATTTATTCCAAAGAGTAGATGCAGCAACAGGAAGGAAAAGACATGGTCGTAATATTAGTTTATACTCTAGTAAATCAGAACTAGATGGTCAAAGCTGGATAGGTTTTCGGACAGGAGTAAGTGGTATTTATATTAATTGCTTACTTAAATCATCTTATTCTGATTTACGTTGTGTCCCTAAAGTCAATACCAATACTGGACCTAGTCTTTTTTTAAATTGGACTCCTAGTTACAACCTTGCTAAGCAATTCTAGCGATGTAATTTTGTGTTATCCTTAAAGCGAGAGTGCAAGCTCTTTGGTTTAATTTTTTTCCATTTAATATTACGTCCTTATGAGTATAACATGCATGTGGAAGGTGTATTGCCTGTCAATGTGTGTTTAATTATTTTCTTAAGGTATGAAGAATGTTCCAATTTGAAAGAGTTCGCCTGCAATACGTTCCATTGGTAATCAAAACATCCAATTTCGAAACAAAATTGACTGACAATAATGCGAAGGTTACCAGAGTTAATAGCAATACCCATTGCTGTTTAACATTCGTATGAATTGAGAAAATGTATGAGCTGCTGCAAGGAACAATTTTAATCAGTAGTAGCCAATTGAAGATGCATGCTATGTTTGAAAATGCATATGTTGTGTGCTGAGAGGACTCTGTGCGTGCTTGCGAGCGTGCGAGGTGCGCGTGTATGCTTACTTTCGCAATGGGTGCCCGTGAACTCTTCAGTACACCAACACTTGTAACCTCTCTTCAGTCTGTCGCAAGAGCCTCCATTCTGACAACTTTGTCCGCGGGCACAGCGTTCGTAGACTGTGAAACATTCATGAACATTATGTTAGGTTAGGCTTACCATCCATTCCTTACAAGTCACTTAACATTGAACAAGATGTCGACTAAATAAATTAACTAGATATAGTCTTCTAGTTTTTTCTCTCTCTCTTTTCTCCATCCCTCCTTCCTTCCTTCTTCTCTCTCTCTCTCTCTCTCACCTGTCAATCGTACTCGATGATGACATCTATGTATTTTTCCCGAAGATGAGTTTTTATTGCTGATGTTCGAAAAGTATTTTTGCAATGTTGCGTATAATTATTATAAATTAAATACACAACAAAAGTAAGTGTACTATCTATACGTTTGCCATTCGTTTGGATAAATCGTAGTGAATAAATATGCGAGAAAATGCTAATAGCCTAGGTAAAAACTAGGGTTTTCGATTGCCTTGACTAATATGACCGCATATTGCCTTGTATCTCATACTAACCATGTTTGCCATAAACGGCCACTTCACACAAGATAAGAATCTTATCCTTTGTTCTGATCACCACACTCCGTCCTGTCATCTTGCGTACACATGGAATATATATGGTTTCGCCGGTGATAACCTCTCGTGTGAATGTTCCGCATGTCCACCACCGCAATTGTATATGTCGGTCGTCTCTACCTGGGCCAACTCGAATGGTCAAATCGTTCATCATCCAACCTAAAATATGTCAGCACAAGTATTACTCAAGGACATTTAGATTAGTTGAAGACAATTGTCGCTTTAGTGATGCGCCAAACAATCGCTGAATGACGGGAAATAATACAACTCACCACAACAGTCGGTCCTGGTTGTTATAACGACCCCATCCACTTGGATTAGTCTCTTGTTGTCGAACACTACTCTCCAAAAAGTGCCAAGCGATGGGTATGGTAAAGCATATGAGCAGCTGTGATGGTCAAATATGCCGTCAGTATTACCGTCTACAGCATTTGTTGCAGGTTCGTTCACATCGCGATTGTTGTAGCTTTTACTCTGATCAGCTCTTTTATATGCCAGTGCCCAATTCTTCCCTGTCTCTGAAACAAATACGAATCCGTAGACAGTCTGGAATGTGTCACTACTGATATTTAAATCAGCTCCCGTGAAAATGAAGTAAAACGTTGTTTACAACTACGGAAAGATAATACAAAACTTGCCATCGACAGTGCATGAATTTGTACGTGCAGCCGTGCGTGCGTCCGTGTAAGTTGCGCGTCAATAAAATTATGGAATATAGGACTCGACTCCAACATGCATATACACTATTAAATATCCGTGCAATAATGTTGCCATTGGTCATAACGTAAAGCTCACATCTTAATTAACATATTACACGAATTATTTAGGTGCACTTACAATCTCCTTCAGCTACATTCTTGTGTATGTGTCATATATGTGTCGTGTGTGTGTGTGTGTGTGTGTGTGTGTGTGTGTCGTGTGTGTGTGTTTTGTGTGTGTGTGTGTGTGTGTGTGTGTGTGTGTGTGTGTGTGTGTGTGTGTGTGTGTGTGTGTGTGTGTGTGTGTGTGTGTGTGTGTGTGTGTGTGTGTGTGTGTGTGTGTGGTGTTTATATGTACATAAGACATCGACGCAAGTGTAACTCTTACTTTCACATCTGGTTCCAGTAAAGTGATCTTTGCACGTGCACTTGTATCGTTTCCCTTCATTCTCGCAATCACCGCCGTTCTGACAGGGCCACGTGTCACATGGCTCATAAACTACACGAAGTTGGTCTTATTTATCATGTGACAAGGTAGGATAGCGATAGAGCCGTATTCACCATGTTCAATTGGCAATGTACGTTACATGTCAGACAGGAATGTATTCTGGTGTTTGAATATTAGTGTTGGGATACAAAGTCATTCGTAAAGAGGAAGTATTGAAACCTGGAAAGGACACATCTATGGAGAGTTCTAATGTTTTAAATGATAATGTTGGCCATAATGCCGCTCATGTTGACAACTTGAGTTCGCTGCAGAAGAGAATCCAGACTCCAATAACACATCGGTGCGTCTACTGAGAGCAGATGTAGCTTGGTAAACAGTTTCTGTGGGATGGCCGTGTTGAACGCGGAACTGTAATTACGAACCGGATGTATGCATACCAGTTCGGAAACTCCAAGGGCTGAAAAACGAATTGAAGCACAAAGGCAACAGGGTCATTCGCTGTTCTGTCTCCCATACTGTTGCAACTGGAGGGGAGAATCCTGTTGGAGTTGGGAAACGACTTCAGATACGCAAGAACCAGTCGCTCTAACACCTTCATCACCACTGACGTCAGAGCCACGGGCGGTCGTCGTTCACGTGCTTCACCTTGAGCTATTTAAGAACAGGGATTATGGTCGCTGCATTGAAACATACATGAACAGTGTGTAGTACAGAGAGCGAGTGTCTCAATACACAAAGGCTGGTTCGGATGAATATGCGACCCATCCGAAAGCTCTACATCTCCCGTGACAAATGTGAAGCTGCAATAATTGTTATTGTTATACCAGGATGTAAAATATATATTTCCAAGACGTACGTGGACAGACGGGGGATGTGCTAACTTGGCGTGATGGACGTTTAGGCAGACTCGTGGGGCAAGCCATATACAAAACCGTCGGGAAACAGTACTACCTGCCGGTGTGTTAATCCATGATTTGTTTATGTAAACAATAAACAACATGAAGTATCCTAGTGGTGGGCTCCTAGACCATATTTTTGGGAAGATTTAGGACTTGGTCAAAGTAACTCCAGAGTTGGTGATGATAATGCGCGGGAAAACATGAACATTTTAAAGGTATAAAGGAAAACACACGTAAAATGAGATAAGTAACGCTATAGATGGTAAGTTCAGAGGCAGACAGTGACTATGGTGTAGATGGATCTGGGGCAGAGGGACACGTGCTGGTTAGACAAGGTTATATTAGCCCGGATTCAAGAAGAACGTTTATCTATTCAGGAACAAATAATCCATGATGAGTGGTTATGCGTTCCAGTTGTCAAAGAAGACTGAAACAGTCTACTGGGATACAATCCAATCTAGGACATCATCAGTATTATTCGCTTATATACACGACTCATGAATATAATATGCAATCGAGTTTATGTGTTAATTAGTACAACATACGATTATAATGTAAACTCTGCAACGAACAGTCGTCAAGATAAACAGGTACTGACGGATGACTTCACACAAAAGTTGCCAATTGTGAAATAACGAGATATATGGACTGGCTGAGTTTGTTGACTTTGACACAGATAATTAGCTGCTAATTACAAATACAGAAATCAACAAGAGTTAATATTGAAAACAACACGACCGATGGATACCGTACACGGTAATACGCTATTTGTATACATTCGTGTACACCTCGTTAACACATACATTTTGTTCAATCTTCAAAACACTTTGTTATACACAGTTGCTTAAAATTATTTTAGATCGTATTGGAAAGCCGGTATATATTAATGACACAAACCCTGTTACTAAAGCTAGTACAGTGATGGAAATGCGTAAACATATCAGGTTTACTTAAATACGTCCACACTAAATTATATGAATGCCATATAAACTAACAGTATTCAGCATAGACACAGAGAAATAACCGTATTGAGCAAATGTAATATTAACGCCGCGACCTCTCAAACTAGGTTGAAATGCGATATCAATATTCGTAAACGCAAAACATTTAACAAGGTTTGTACCGCCATGTTTGTCATGCAAAATTACATACAGTTCTATTTATAATTATTGTATTGGATTGCGGATATAAATTAATGATACAGGCGACATCACTAACGCATGCACGATGACGAAAATGCGTAAATACATCAGGTTTACTTAGAGATGTTCACATTGAATTTGAAACAACTAGCACTAGACACTAACCGTGTTCAGCATAGATAGCCACTTGACACACAGAGAGAGGACCACGTTGAAGAGTTGTAATCTTCACTCCGCGACCTTTCAAACTAGATTGACATGTGATATCATATATCGTTTCCCATAAATGGCTTGAAAAGGTTGCGCATAATTGATATTTCCTTTCATAAGGACCTACTTCAACCTTGAATTTGGACGGCACAAGCGTACCTGAAATGAGACATACTATGATCACGTGCGGTACAGGTCAGTTGCCACCATCTGAATAAGAGAAATGTGTTCGACCCGATCTATAGAATAAGTGCCAGTAAAGGTATATAATACGAGTGAGTTTGTTTAATATTGTACCAGTTGCAAAGGCAACGGACTAAATTGAACGTCGTGGTCTATAACTTGACAATGGCGTGATTTCGCAGACGTTTTGAAATTTGCGGACATCATCCCTCTCCATGTTAGTAAGGCGTGGTTTAATTTAGACATAGGCATACTTACGCCTGTTCGTTTCGGTTCTCACTGGGGCCATGTGTCACATGCTTCCAGAACTATGTTAGGAGTGTATTTCTTTATTTAAATAATGGTTAGTGATGCCTTATAAACATACATGTAATTGCCCTAAAACGTTGAGAAGATCCGGTAGGGACAGTAGCTCTGTTGATAGACATCAGTTCCGCTCCATTTATGTGGAGGCGCCAACCTCTGATTCCCACAACCTGCAAACTTACGCATTCCTCCTAGGAAAATCAAGTACACAGCAGATGCTACACCCTGAGCAATAGTGTTAGCCCTGGCATCGGCTGACAAGCAAAAGTACGTGAGTGGATCTCGTATGCTTACCGAATTGAGGGACGTCTGCTCACAACAAACATACTGCTTCGGAGTAGGAGTAAGCCGCTAGTATTCACTAAACATGTCACAAGAAATGTGTACATATGCAAGTATGTATTTGATTTTAAATTGTAAATATCCGTGTATTTTTACGATTTTTAGGTAGCTGCTGAATAAACACAGGTTTATTCACTATACTCCATAATATTTCAATTTATCAATTAAAATTGTATGATCAATGGCATCAAAGGCCTTGGAAAGATAGATAAATATTAATAGGTCAGTCTTAAAAAAAGCTTAGTGTCTTTCAAGTGAGATGATAATTGTTCATGGAAAATGGTCAATACGTTTGAAATAGTTGGTAGACGTGATATGGGCCTATAATTACTTAATACTGTTTGTTCACCTTTTCATAGACTGGGGTTACCTTTGCAATGTTTAGTTAATCAGGGTGTATTCCTGCGGTTAATACTTGATTTGCTAATAAAGTTAAATATTTGGTTAGTGCTTGTTCAATAATAGTTTTGCAATTTAGTGGAGAGATCATCAAATCCACAACCACCTTTGTTGTACTGTTTATGATATCTTCTTTAACGTATTTAAATGCGAAATTACTATCTACTATTGTATTTAGATAACATGTATGTCAACGAGTGCCTTTATATTTGATATTATTTGCCAGATTATTACGTATTTTAGTAAAACAAATGCATTGAATTTATTTACAATGTCTTACTTATCTGTCACAATGGAATCATTCTTTAAAATGCTAAGTAAATGATTTATTAGATTTATGTCTAGACAGGATTTCATTTATTGTTTTTTACGTGTTTTTTAAATACAATTTAAAATCATTAAAACATTTCTCAAAACATAGTTGTTTTGCTTTGCGAAAACGTGTTTCAAAATGCCATTGTATGTGTTTTAAAATGACCAATAATACGCCATATTCGGATGATTCAGAGTTTGCATCCCAGAAATAATGGTGCTCCTTGACTTCTATTTGAATACCACCTAATTCATATATGACGGCGTATACTATCAGCAAGCACATGGTGCAGTCATGGGGTCACCTATGTCACCCTAGTAGCTAATTGTTACACCTCTGCAGCACCTCAACATCCATCATCCACATTATTACATGAATACGATATGATAGAGTGCATTGCACACATCAACAGCATCACCAGCGCACTCGAGAAAGACGGCAAACTTCATTTCCCAGATTTATGCATCCACATTCAGGATGAATGATCTACGAATCTAATCACATACCTCAAGCCTACACACCCTGACCAGTGCGTCAAGTTCATTTCACACCAGACTCTAACTCATAAATTGATCCGGCGTATGCACGCTAATGAATAGGGCACACCAGTATGTTACCACAACTGAAGACAGGAAAGCAGAACTTGCGCATGTCCACAATCCCCTGAGAGCCAATGGATATCCAATGTGAGCGTTTGCTGTTCGACCGCTTAGTGTGAACAGACCACATACGAACAAGAGCAGTGTTCAAACATCAAACTCAAGCCGACCCATGTTAGGATTACTATACCTAGAAGGGAATGCACTTGTACGATAAACCTGCAAACAGCCCAATACTGTTCCTGTTCAATGGAAATGCATCCGACCCAATGTGGAACCATCTATCACAATACCTATACATCGACGACAACGATGAAACACAGAGACCACTCAGTCAGAATTTGACATGTTTGAGATTTTGATAAAAAAAGTAATTCTTTAGAAGGTTTTACGTTGTTAATCTATTGAATTCTCAAAAACGTTCATCATAAATGTAACTACGTAGCACACTTGCATAACTCCACACAATTTATATGTGCTATAATGAGAGACGTTCGATTGGCCCTTCAGTGAGCATTGTATGTTTTTTGTCGAGGACGTGCTCCGTTTTGCATGGACATTCAGCTGTAACAATTAAATAAACCAAAGTCATAACGTTGAAGCCTTGGATTCGCCTGCTATTTGAGTGTGAATAATTGTTATTATAAATAATAATTAATGATATATATATATATTTTAAAATTATATATATATATATATATATATATATATATAATATCATCATCATCATCATTGTGCAGCCATAGTGTCCCGTGGTTGATGGTGATGATATGTTGCGCTATCCTCTGTCAGATGGTACCCTTCCAGTAGTCGTTTAGTTTGTTTCTCAAACGTCTCGCTGTTCTTCCTCTAGGTCTTTTCCTTTCGTAGGGTTTCCAGGTGGTGATATATATTATATATATACATACACAATAATGAATTTTCGTATCTTTTAAACTCGCATAACTGTACGAAATAATCCGATTTGTGAAAGGCTTTATGTTCTCTACTTAAAAAGCCTACTCAAGAACGCAACACTAAAAATATAACGTCTAGAAAGTTAGGGACCTTTTTCAAATTGGTACAATATTAAATACACTCACCCATATTCATATCGACATATATAGATGTTTATGTAGATCGTTTTAAAAGGATCGTTGACTCTTGTCGGGATTGAGTAGTAATTTTTCCCATGGGAATCATATCACCTAATTATATTCTTTATTTACATTAACATCTGAAAAACCGGTATCTTTGCTATATATCTCAAACTTACCACGAAAATATTTTACTGCGTATACTTCAACAAGCCTGCGAAATTCTACTCTGAACCATAAAGAGTTCTTCGTGTATGACCCTGGACATGACCGATCATAATATGTACGTCCATAATTGCCATCTATGGTCAGAGGCATTTTGTTTTTGTGCCACCGATAGAGATTATTCTGAAATGCTTTCCCTTCCACAGCCAGATTCTTATCTGAAAAGAAAGATACACAAAGGTTGATCAAACTAATGTAAATGGCATGTCCATGCTTTGCGAAATATGACTTTTGTTGGTTAACTAACATAACATTATCATAACCAATAAGCTAAACAATATTTTGTTTGTTTAAGTATACTTCGCTACACAACCGAATTAGTTGTCATTATATTGCATACCATTTGTTACAGCCACTGATTGACTGGTAATTGATAGTGGATCGTATAATTACGAATACATCCGGCGACCGAATGAGTAGGTCACACTTCTGTCAACTCCGTTATGATAATCAAGGAATGGAAAGTTGTTCTAGTACAATAACAGGCTAATATTTACCATGCATTATAATATAGTTAAAAGTTTCCAAACGAAATGTTTACATAGTAAGGTTTTCATGACATCTAGCGCATACAGTGATGAACGATATACTAATTTTATATTTGAGAAATGTCCTAGTTCAAACATTACTTAGTACTGCTTCATAATAAAATCATTCATTGAAAGAAAAAGTGAGTTACGTGCCGTTGAAAACCGGAAGCTGCCCTACATCCCCTCGCTCATCACACCCTACATCCCCGGACGCGTTTTAAGATCTGCTGATATTTATTCGAATCTGTGAAAAGGCGCGTGTAAAGACACATTATTTTAAACTTTCTTTCAATGTGAATTTTACATTATCGTTTAACAGCTTTATCTTAGCAACTGCATACGCATTATTATAATCTTAGCAACTGTATACGCATTATAATAATATTTTATTTATTTATTTATTATTGTTTACAATCGTTAGTTATCTACACTGTGATAATGCAATTGTTATAATTATAGAGTTAGATCATGATTTTTAGAATAGTTATACGTCTTATTTTATTACACACATTTCAGTACCTCTGGTAATAAGTACATAAGTATTACTATTTTTAAACACTGTTAACACAATTGAACAGTTTTACTTTATGAGTGTATAAATAAAGTTATTATTATTATTCCCTCCCATATTATGTTCAATCGAACACCATGTCAACTTCTCTGGGAAACATCCACAAACGCTGCAATTAGTGTGCGAATACTATTCCAACCACCACCACTGATTATGGATTATGGCAAGGTGCTTCGTGAACTGCAGCAGGTTGACATCGGCCAGTTTTATTAATAAGCACTCACCCACATGTATTATCAATATATCTTTCTTTCAATTGAATGGCAACAGTCTTACTTGGCTCAGCTGTCAGCCTGGAACCCCGTATTATATCACCTATTTTTATATTTACTGATTATGTTTGTTTGATTAATTTATACGATTCCAAACCACTATCTATATAGTTTTCAATATGGAGTGAACGAACTTGATTCGAACCCGGGTTCTCTTCATCGAGAGCCCGACACTCAAGCCACTGTACCACTGCGCTACTGCAACGTCACGCTTTATTCACAGTAGTGGTGTCTTTTGGGGTATGACATAGTCACTATTATTGCAGCATGCATACAATAAAAACAATTACAAAACATCTAAAAGTAGATTACCTTAATTGACTGTTATTTCTGTTATATATCAATGATATCTCTCGGGCCTTGAACTAAGTATATTTGCATTTGTTTGCTGATGATACTGATGTTTGCTGATTTGTTCACTAGTGGACTGGGCGGCAGTGAGACTGTGTGTAAGAAGCTAGAAACGCTTAGTGTCTGTCTGGTTGCGATATAATCAGCTAACTCTAAATCTGAATAAGACATGCTACACATGTTTTGGTAAACACGTAGAACATGATGTCATGCCATTGCTGTTGCAGGACAAACTCACTGAAAGGGCTAACTCATCAAAATATCTTGGTATTTATCTAGACTATAAACTGTCATCGTCGGAACATGTTACGGAACTTTGTTCAAAGCTGTCTAAGCTATTAGGTGCATTATATCATATGGGATCGTTCATAAATGCTGATATGGTAAGGCAACTATGTTATGCCTATGTATTTCCCCACATCAATTTTGGAATTGCATTATATGTCAGCGTCTTGCACCAGGAACTATATCCTTATTTAATGCGCGAAGACTATTCGTCCATATATTGTGTTCTGAGATAACACACAGCAAGGTTTGGTTATCTTTTTACATGAGCCAGGTGAAAATAGCATGATTCCATTGGTGTATTTGTGCTTGACGTCCGTTGCTTAACATGCTTAAAGGGAATAACAACAAGGCATTATATAAATGTCTTTTGTTGCATATATATGAAGTATAATATTATATGTAATATTTGAGTGTGTTTAAAAATACAAAAAAATATCTATTTAAAATATTATATTAAACACGGCTTGGCCCGGAGATCCCGCCGATTTAATGAGTTTACCAGCTATGACGTCACATCCCAGCATCCGTAAAAGCGCAGCAAAATATGCATATTTCAAAAAGCCCACTGGCATTGTATAAAGGGAATAAAAACACCTAATGCTTAAGTTCGTATTATAGTACATCCTTATATTTATAGTCATATACAGCAAGCCAAACATAATAATTCGAAATTCCAAACTTTATGCAATGCCAGTGGGCTTTTTGTAATATGCATATTTTTGCCGCCCTTTTACGGATGCTGTGACGTCATTGCTGGTAAACTAATTTAATCTGAAAATATAAAATAAATTTATGTATTTTTTAAACACACTCAAATGTTACATACAATAGTATAGTTCATGTAAATGCAACAAAATACATTTATATAACGCCTTGTTGTTATTCCCTTTAAGTTGAATATAACGTTGGCATTAGTATTTAAATGTGTTGCTTATATTGTTACATGCCAAAACACTTTACATGGAAACAATGTCACAAGCTACTCTCCAATGACGTGTTTTCTGTAAACTTTAATGGCATAATGCTGCAGTTACGTGCAGATGCCGTGACACTTCAAATGATGCGGCGCCTAAATGCACATTTACTTAATATAACACCTAAATGCAGATTTACTTAAGGTAGGCTGTTAGATGAACCGATATCCGATATGTGTATCGATTTTGTTATAGAGTCGGTAATTTAACAAAACTAATACCCACGCATGCACGTCCTTCCCCCGAAAGAGTTAGTGCAAGAGCATCGAAACCCGTTTCGATTGTTCTTGCAAGTACCCCCATTCTTGCACGGGTTCCATCTGCATGCACCTGTAACATATATACACCAACACTTATGTTATCATATACTATACATACATATATTTAACAAGTATGAAACACAGAGAGCATGTGGACAAAGACGTATATAATTTACTGAAAATCCGACCGAGTTGTTTCTCGACGTAAAATCCGTGTTTCTTAGTTAACTATTTAATGTTTATACTCGCCAGCTGGGCACCAGTATAAAACACAGATCACACCATATTAAAAGCCACATATTACGACATCACACCTGGCTCAGCACAATTGTATAGGCATACGGGCACGCATACGCACACACGCTTGCAGGCACACACACAAACACACACAAACACACACACACACACACACACACACACACACACACACACACACACACACACACACACACACACACACACACACACACACACACACACACACACACACACACACACACACACACACACACACACACACACACACACACACACACACACACACACACACACACACACACACACACACACACACACACACACACACACACACACACACACACACACACACACACACACACACACACACACACACACACACACACACACACACACACACACACACACACACACACACACACACACACACACACACACACACACACACACACACACACACACACACACACACACACACACACACACACACACACACACACACACACACACACACACACACACACACACACACACACACACACACAATTGTATGTTTGAAGCTACACGTCATTTCAACCTATTTGTTGGAAATATACGTTGAAAATTCATCAGAAAATTCATCAGAAATATTGTGTTACTTATCACAATAAATTAGGCGATCTTATCAGCTGCTATCTTCTGCATTATTAATGGATGAGCTGGACGATTAAGGTCTTGCTCAATGTTGGGGGGGGGGGTGATGTGGAAAAGTGATTTGGCGATAGCTCATTTGTCAATGTTCCGAATTATGCTACAAGTGTCATATTTTAATAGAAATGACTGGATATGGGTAACAGGGATTGGAGACAGTTACCGGAAATTGTATTTTATCTATGCATCTAAACTAAATGTTATACTATGTGTATATTTTGATCACGTAATCGATACGTATTTAACATGATAAGGAATTACCCGGTACCTCCATTCGTGTTATTTCTCTTTTGAGCTTATACACATACCTCGTCCTGCATACGAGAACTTGGCATATAATAATACAATTTGCATACACTGAAACAACAACCATACGTCCATGTTATCCTTTCTGTCTGGGAGATTAAGCACTGTATTCTGAAACAGAGAAAACAGTTTGTCGTAAAATTAAGAGTCATATTCTACACAATTTAAATTATACCTGCTTTATTTTTATATATTTGTTTTTATTAATAAACGAACTTTTTACATATTTTTGGACTACCATAGTTTATTTTCAAATATGTACTGACTACAAGGTATTTATTGCAGACTGTGCAACGCACTAACGGAAACTACAGACCGAGATTGAAGTGTAAATATGCACAAAGGTGAGATTCTCCCTACACATGCATTCTTGACATAACTTGTCAAGTTCTGCACCGATGTTTGGGACATAGGCCACTTTGGTTTCTTTCCCACGTATGCGACTAACATATCTAAATATTTAGCTTTGCTTAGTTACAGTTCCTTTCCCAGCCCTTTGACCCTCAGCGTTTTGATAATTCTGAACCAAAGACACACGTAGTCGTAGCACAACAATCGGGTCGGAAGAGTTTTCGTAAAGGCCATATGTACATTTACGGCAATGCAGCAGCACCAGCGAGGAAGAAGATGCAATGTTACTGTGTGCACTGCAGCAAATGGATGACGATGAAAAAACCTGAAGAAACGAAAAAAAGATGGTGGGTGATGCGCGACGCCAGCATTTCGGCGCATTTAATTTTCTGATGAAGGAACTCAGTCTCAGTCCAAGAAAAAACTTAATGGAGTGTTGACAAGGACACTTATCTAGCACATATTTAACAAACAACACTACAGTAAACATTTGGTCGGAGATGCACAGTGTGCTGATAACAACAGTATCCAGAACAGCCTCACCGAGAACTTAACACAAATCACATTTGATTACCATCACCCCTTAACCAGCTCCAGAGCATGCAACATACATCTATCTATGACTATCGTACTTATTACAATAATTTTAACTGATCTATTCCCTCAGTATAGAAGGCAAGTCATATTCGTGGTATTATGGACACATCGTATTTTCGGCGGCGTCATTCACATCATCAGTGGCACTCGGCGGCGTCATTCACATCATCACTGGCACTCGGTGGCGTCATTCACATCATCACTGGCACTCGGCGGCGTCATTCACATCATCACTGGCACTCGGCGGCGTCATTCACATCATCAGTGGCACTCGGCGGCGTCATTCACATCATCACTGGCACTCGGCGGCGTCATTCACATCATCAGGGGCACTCGGCGGCGTCATTCACATCATCACTGGCACTGGCACTCGGCGGCGTCATTCACATCATCAGGGGCACTCGGCGGCGTCATTCACATCATCAGGGGCACTCGGCGGCGTCATTCACATCATCAGGGGCACTCGGCGGCGTCATTCACATCATCACTGGCACTCGGCGGCGTCATTCACATCATCAGTGGCACTCGGCGGCGTCATTCACATCATCAGTGGCACTCGGCGGCGTCATTCACATCATCACTGGCACTCGGTGGCGTCATTCACATTATCACTGGCACTCGGCGGCGTCATTCACATCATCACTGGCACTCGGCGGCGTCATTCACATCATCACTGGCACTCGGCGGCGTCATTCACATCATCAGGGGCACTCGGCGGCGTCATTCACATCATCAGGGGCACTCGGCGGCGTCATTCACATCATCAGGGGCACTCGGCGGCGTCATTCACATCATCACTGGCACTCGGCGGTGTCATTCACATCATCAGTGGCACTCGGCGGCGTCATTCAAATCATCAGTGGCACTCGGCGGCGTCATTCACATAATCACTGGCACTCGGTGGCGTCATTCACATTATCACTGGCACTCGGCGGCGCCATTCACATCAACACTGGCAGTGATTCCTAACTAAACTGTTTCACAGTCTTTGTGCTCTGGGGTTCTGTACAACTATTTGTAGGGCCTTTTGCGTTTGGATTTCTTTGTTCTAGCTTCTTCTGGTACTGACTTGGAATTCGTCTTGGATGTAACGGCTTCACGTGCTTCAAGTTGCCTTATATGAAGGGCCCCAGTGAGGATTTCAGCCACCT
Organism: Ridgeia piscesae; assembly: GCA_025642075.2. Taxonomy (NCBI): domain Eukaryota; kingdom Metazoa; phylum Annelida; class Polychaeta; order Sabellida; family Siboglinidae; genus Ridgeia; species Ridgeia piscesae. Next base: position 52,166 of record JAODUO010000115.1, read on the forward strand.
TCTTTTTTTAGTTCCCGCTTTCCCGTTGGCTTTGGGGTATGGCATAATCTCTGCGAATGCACTCGACTGGACCTCATTGTGGTATTAATCAACAATGGTAAAATGAACATATGCTCACACTACATTAACTTCATGTGGTTCATGTTACGTAGAAGGTATACCATTTCCTTTTTTGACATATGCGGGACATTTCTTTGATGTGGTTGCGCATGACACAAACTGACACGTTAACTAAATCGTCATAAAACGTCATTCATATTGATATAGAGAAAACATGTATGATCTATATGCATTCACCCAACAGGCGAAATCGTAAGAAATGTTATGAATTATTAGTCACGTAAATATTTGTTTATTTTGTCGATTTACCAATCCAATTGTTGGTTCTGAGTTATAGAAGTTGCCCATATTATTTGGTGGCTCATATTTCCGGACTTCCCCTAGACATATGCACATTTATAATATTATATACGTGAATATTTTTAGAAGTTTATGAGAGAGAAAGAGAGAAAGAGAGAAAGAGAGAGAGAGAGAGAGAGAGAGAGAGAGAGAGAGAGAGAGAGAGAGAGAGAGAGAGAGAGAGAAAGAAAAAGGGGGGGACAGAGACACAGAGAGACAGAGAGCAGGGGAAAGAGAGCAGAGAGACAGAGAGACAGAGAGACAGAGAGACAGAGAACAGAGAGACAGAGAACACAGAGAGACACAGAGAGACACAGAGACAAGAGAGACACAGAGAGACACAGAGAGACACAGAGAGACACAGAGAGACACAGAGAGACACAGAGAGACACAAGAAAAAGAAACAGAGAGACACAGAGAGACACAGAGAGACACAGAAAAAGAAAACACAGAGAGACACAGAGAAAGACACAGAAGACACAGAGAGACACAGAGAGACACAGAGAGACACAGAGAGACACAGAGAGACACAGAGAGACACAGAGACACAGAGAGACACAGAGAGACACAGAGAGACACAGAGAGACTCAGAGGCGGAGTCACACATTATCACGAGACTCGCAGGCCACACAAACACAGGCAGTGATCCTAACAGACGTTCACAGTGTTTCGAGAGATACTGAGACAACAGAGGGCCTTTGAGTTGACTCTTTGTTCACTCTTAGGACACTGATGGAATGTCTTGGAGTAACAGCTTCACAGTGTCAGATTGCCTATATGAAGGGCCCCAGTGAGATATAGACACCTTTTTTTTAGTCCCGCTTCGTGTTGGAGATAGAGATAACTGCGAAGACTCAGACGGACCTACATTGAGGAAGAGAGAGAAGGAGAGAGAAGATAGCAGACTAGATTGAACTTAGGAGTAGTTAGAGAGAAGAAGGATAGATTCTTTTTTGAGAGCGGGAGAGAGATGAGTGGTTGCGAGAAGAGAGAGACTGGAGAGTAAAAGAGAGAGAAGAGATTCATATTGATATAGAGAGAGAGAGAGAGTATATGATTCCCAACAGGCGAAATCGTAAGAAATGTTAGAATTATTAGCACGTAAATATTGTTTTTTTGTCGATTTACAACCAATGTTGTTCTGAGTTATAGAAGTTGCCCAATATTTGGTGGCATATTTCCGGACTTCCCCAGACATAGACATTTATAATATTATATACGTGAATATTTTTAGAAGTTTAGAGAGAGAGAGAGAGAGAGAGAGAGAGAGAGAGAGAGAGAGAGAGAGAGAGAGAGAGAGAGAGAGAGAGAGAGAGAGAGAGAGAGAGAGAGAGAGAGAGAGAGAGAGAGAATCTGTAGAAGTTTTATCGTGCGCAATTGGAGTTATGAATTTTTAAATCGTTTATTTAGCCGCATATGTTGGTATACTTAAGCACTATATAATGGGTCAGAATACAGTACTAGTACAAGTTGTCCATGCTACGTCACCACATCATACTCATTCAGCCTATTCTGTTGGATTTTACCCTGAAAGAATGTTTTTAGCTATAAAGCTATTAATGTTAGCTTCTGGCTGCTTATAATCTACTTCTGGTAGTGACCATATTCTAAACTTATATATTTATCCATGTTACCTATATACTGCTCTCAGCCAGAGGCCGGTTTCATAGACCCTGCTTACGACGTCGTAGCGGGCGATAAGTCGTCGAAAGCCTAAAACATCGTAAAGTTACGCTAGTTGCGATTCACGAGTCTGCTGCATAGTTTCATAAAGCCTTGTAACTTTCGAGCAATTATGCGGTCTACTGGTTGCAGCTAACAGCGACTATTCAGTGTAGGTTACAACCAGTTTCATAAGACCAAGTTAGCATTTGCGTTAACACATCGACATAGAATTGACCTAATTAGGTCGCGGTGGGGAATCCCTGTATTTGTGATGACTGTAGACACCCTTTTGTTATTTTAGCTGCCGCCTTTGCCGTTCATATAGCAAACGACAATCTATGATGAATGTAGCGGATATCAAGTGTAAACATTAAAAATACGAAGTGTGTATTGCACCTAAAGTCGGTACAATAGTTGTGGAACTATTGCACCGACAGTGTGCATTACAGCATGGGAATGCGCATGTCGTCGTTGCTGGTGTCAGATAACGTGCGCTACATTTGTTTGAGCAACAAACGCATAGTCAGTTTTATATGAGACGCCTGAACTTAGAACGCGGCAAAGAAAACGACGCCAAACACTGTAGAAAGATATTAAGTACTATGTCAGTTTAACGGTGCATGGCAGATTTGGACCGAACCACTATTTCAAAATGGGGTGTGAGTTTGGGTTAGGGTCAGGGGTAGTCAGGGTTAGGTTTAGGGTCAGGGTAATACGGTTTATACAAGTCAAGTATGGCTCCCATTGTTACTGCCACGCAGCGGCGACAACCACACATCCCTATTTTGGAATAGTGGTTTGGGTCAAATTGACCGTCGGTGCAATAGTCGTGCCTTAATGGACCGACTGTCGGTGCAATATACACGGGCTTAAAAATAATAAGTTGAGAGTGCGCTTGTCGGGAGCATCAACGAACTTAGGGAGCATCACGTAAATATTTCAACTGGCGTAAAGTTACGCCTACCAAACACATGGTGCAGGAGTAGAACATATGTCCTGCCTATCTTATACATGGATCTTACTGTTTCTCAAGTTAAGTCTAATCAGTATGTCATGGCCATATTGAGCTCAATTTGGAAAAATGGCGCAACATTTTTGTATATTTATAATGGTCAAATGAGCTCATTTTTGTGTTTTCTGTTGATAAATATTTGAATAAAAGTGACTTTAAAATGGCATAACTTTGTTATTTATATAACTATTAAAATACTGTAATACAGTATTTTGAAATAGATTGAATGGAGTAATACATTTTCAATATTGATGTTTATATATAAACATGACTTTTTTAAACCACCTTACTTATGATAATATATAAATTAAAAAGTGATGTACTATTAATAATAAACTAATTAATAAATAAATATATAATGTGTAGCTGTGCTTCGTATAGACATACACATGAATAAAAGGCCGTAATTTCCATAATTATTAAGACATTCTCACATTAATTACGATAATGAATATACATTAGCCAGTAATTTCATATTAACACTAATTTAATAAGTTAATATTGGCTAATGTTAGCATGCTAACTCGACTGATGGTTACGTTTTTATGAAAGTCTGCAGTAAATAATTATGAAATCAATATACTTTATGCAATGTTTAGAACCACATGAAACATGATCAACCATCAATAAACACATGTCATTACAGCATAAATAATAACTTTATTCATAAATATTAACTAAATAGTAAACTCAACAGATCAATGCATGACAATGAAGCACAGTTGTCATACTTCACTTGTTTATGGGTGACCGGGTGGTTATAGGTTGGACAAATGCTGCAGGCTCAGTAGAGGCCAGTAATAAATTGTTACATTTTCATAATATTCTGTATGTCAACATGAACGTGATGAAGTAATGTTTATAAATGTTCACAGTGTTTCTTCACTGACTCCAACATCTCTTGTGCCAAATGCAAAAGTCCTTTCTGAAGCTGCTCACATTACTCCACCTCACAATACCGTCTTTTTGCAATATTCACAATATTCTGCAAGATCGACGCAGGAATTTTCACAATCCAGTGTGTCCTATGTCGTTCAGAAACCGTCTAATCCCAGTGTCTTGTAATTAAATTGTAAAGTGATGTCTGTATTATTCAACATGGTCATGATGACCATGACTGATGAGTAAATTAAATAAGGACACTGTATCACTATCAGTATGTTTAGTGTAGATATGTGTATTATGTGTTGCATTCAGCGAGATAAATTGTATAATAAATTATACATTAATGTAAGCAGATAATGCATATGATATGTTGAAGACTTTGGAGGTTCTGTATCTTCACAGTTAATTGACAGATTCAGTTTTGTTCGGGCAATAAAATAATGTTGTGTTCTTTTCTATTAAAACTACAGTGTATATGTTACGTTCACAGGCACTGTATCTTCAGAGAGCGTAGATATGTTGGTGTGTCATCTTCAGCCAAACGTAGCTAGTAATTATGCATACACGTATGTAATTTGCAGGTGCGAGATTTCTGAAATAAAACAATTCAAAGTGCATGCAATAACTACAAATTCATCAAACACATTATGTCAGTATTATTGTATATTCATGCCAAGCATTTAAATAAATAACAAATAAATAATGATTAGCAATGTTTATAATTTCTAGAAGTAATTGCATTATTATTAATTATAATTAGGAACAATAGTAATGATATTTTATTCACAACAATATATCATAAAACAGGAGTACACATGAACAATCACCTTATTAACATAGTGGATTCATAACAATTTAAATAACACAAATAAATATTAAAACAACCGAATGAGAGTCAATATTGACAATAGCCGTTAAACCCCATAGTTAATGCCTTCCCATATTTTTGGATGAGGGTTCTGGGGTGGGTGGCATCAATCATATGCTACGATAGTATGACCTATTAATTTTTTTATTAAATTATTATTGGATTTTCAAGATTTTCAAATCAAGTCAAAATGCACCTATTTTTGACAGCGCAAAACTTGAATACCATACCATCAAACAAGCATTTGAAATCTTCAAATCGATGAAATTCAGCTTAATATCGGTCAAATGTTAAAAAGAAAATTACGTACTGATTTACCGACTCAACGAATTTCACCGCCAATGATGACCTTGACCGGTAAAAGAGCGCCACGAAAACGCTACCCAGGTGCCGCGTAAACGAGACGGTTTCCGCGTAAAAAAAACGCGGCCGCGGATTTCATTGAAGTGCCTACCTACTATCTTACATATTAACATAATGTTGCCATGTCTAAGCCATGAGAATGTCATCCCGGCTTCAATTGCTGTTATGCCAGTTAATTCCTGCTTAACAATGTACACATGTTGAATATAAATTATGCATTTGAATTTAGTAGTGAGATGTCCCATTTGTGTGTACCAGTACCGTGTTCTGACCTGTATGCCAAAAACTGGGTGAAACTGTTAACTCATTGTCCATGTTCGACTTTTAAGAAAAAATTGTTTGTTTATATTCATAAGAGTATTTTGCAAACCATGTTTTATGTCAATCTGACCATCCATTTAGTCATAGTCAAATCATGTCATCAAAATTGTGCGTGACGATAACTAACTGGCGGCTTTCCAGATCTCGTTCTTGTATCCTAAGCAGCCTACACGTTGGTATCATTTTAAATTTATAATAAAATGTTGCCTGTCTTTGTACCCAAACAAAATATTAATTCGGAATAACAAGTTGCAAAACTAGCTTGATTTTAAACTTATATTGCAAAAATGATGTAAGCTATAATTTGGTTGACTTTCTATTTTGAAGCACGTGTACAATCAGGCATACTGCATTTCTTTAAAGAACTGGATGGCATCTTACCTATTGATCACCCAATGCTGCTTTAGTGGTGTAGTCAGAACTAAATCTGTCATGTAATATATTGGTATGAAACGGAGGCTGCCATCATAGAATGCTTCTCTGCAAATGCAGTAAATACCTGTACCTGTTGGTATATATATGTAATGTTTGTATAAGTAATACGATAACCTGTAGGTAACTGAGACAACAAAAACATTTAATAAGTGGCCTTTGGAGAAAGTTAAAACCTCTAGAAAGTCACCAGATAGTCAAGGTTAGATGAATATTTATGAATTATATATATATATATATATATATATATATATATATATATATATATATATATATATATATATATTATTATTATTATTATTAACATCAGAGATAGAGGTCATTAACATGACTGGCCATGACTATATTATGGTGGTTAGAGTGACCTAAAATATGGCTGATTTGTAACATACTCTCATGAATGACTGTTAACTAATACACCAACCTTTGCTTCAAAATCGATCATGGACACGTCAATTCCACACAGTTTATGGTAGGAATTTCACACACACACGCACACGCACGCACGCACGCACGCACGCACGCACGCACGCACGCACGCACGCACGCACGCACGCACGCACGCACGCACACACACACACACACACACACACACACACACACACACACACACACACACACACACGTACATTAAGTACATCAGCATATACTTTTCTACTTTCTTTTGTAGCAAATGAAATACCATAGCTGTAGTTTTGCCAACATTTAGAGCAAGTTTTGTTTACGTTACACTCACATATCTTGTTTAGTTCTTCTTTTAAATAGTTATTTAAATTGCCGTGTCGGTTAAACACTTCTAATATACTGGTTATGGGTTTTTACCAGCATATGTAATGAAATTAAATAGGTCATTAGCAATTGGTAAATCATTAATGTATGTAATGAACAACAAAGGTCCTTGTAATATAAACTACTTCATATTTTATATTTGCAAATTGGTCATATTGTTTGCGGTTTGATAACTGTTTCTTAAAAGCATTACGTGCTGTGCCGTTTATGCGTTAGTACTTTTATTTATCCATGAGAGTATGTCATGGTATGTTGTATTAAAGGCTTGTGATAAATCAAGATATACATTTTTAATTATGTCTATTATTTCAAGGGTCACACGTTCAGTTGAATATTTCTCTCTTACGCCATATTGACTACCGTAATATAGCTCTGTAGTATGGAAATATTCATGTAGCTGGTCAAATATGAGTGTCTCAAATATCTTAGAAATGGCTGGCAAGATCGAGTTTGGTCAATAATTATCAAAAATAGTATTTTCACCTTTTTGAATAGTGGTATAACTGTAACAATTATTAATTTGTCAGGAAATATACCTGTTGACAATGACTGATTGAGATGACTGAATGAGGTTTGTGGTGACAGGTCTACATATTTCATTAAAAATAATTCGTTAAAATAATAATATCCGGGTTTCGTTTCAGTCAGTCGTTGTCATTAGTTACCATTACATACGTTAAAGGTTTCCGCTGTATATCATATTAATTACATCACATCTTTAGTCTGATATAGATCGGCGATAATCCGTGACACTGATGATCTAAACAAACATAATATTTCAATTTATGGAACGAAATTCCGTAATAAGTATATATTATATTATATATATATATATATATATATATATATATATATATATATACATATATATATATATATATATATATATATATATATATATATATATATATATATATCCGAGTATCGTAGAATCCAAAATTTGAGCGTTCTAGCTTAAATAGGTTTGAAGTTACAGCAGTTTGAAATTTGACTTAGACAGCTTGTTAAAAGTAAATAATTTTATTCATATTTCACTAGTCAATATCTTCTGCATTTTTTAGCCTGTGTCATTAAAATTGTGTGGAGTTGTTCTCTATAATAATAGATTACATAACTGCAGTGTAATTAAAACATACATACAGTGTATGGTTAATGTGCAGCAAGTGGATAAACATCATGATTTATTCAAAATATCACTCCCGGGAGGGTTTTTATTCCCTGATTGTGAGCAAAATACACACACCTGAGACCCAAATTGTACATATTTGGTACTAAACCATAAATATGTGCAACTCTGAGAAATATGGCAGGTCTGGCTGCCTTAATTATGAATCTATACATGTGCAAAGATGGTACGTTATTATATTTCTTTAAAAATGACCAACTTCCGACCCGAAAAGGTCGATGAGGCGTAGCTTGTATTATCACAAAACCTTTCCTAGTTGTTAGTTAATTTCTAATTAACTCAAATAACTAGCAAGTCCCAATATCCTTCCGAGCTTCCTTTAATACAAAAATGGCCAGTCCCAAATTTTAAACTGCCGTAACTTGAACTCTATGATAGCTACAACGCTCAAATTTTGGATTCTTGCTAATCTTACCAAAGGTTCTCACCATATTGATCTATTCAACAATCTAACAGTTGACAGCAACCCCATTGGTTGCGTTCACACGGAATGAACCCATTCTTGAATATTCATTGCAGTGGAAAGAAATTATGAGAAATCTAAATCTCGCTTTCGGTCAAAATTCGTGGGATCCATGTACCTTGTTTGTGTATCACGTGACACTTTGGGAGACTATAATTACGCAATGTATTAAAATAAGCCAACGGCCTGCCCCGAATATTCAGGTTGTATGTTATACTTTAATATCACTAATACTAATTGGTTACTATCTGCGTGATTTTGGTTATATCGCTGAATCTCATATTAAATACATATTCAGTTTGTTGTAGCGGACACTGTGAGCAGACTTCGTGTAAAAACATCCACCAAAATGTGTCTCTAATTAAAACGACGCAAACAAGCTTTTGTGAAACACGTCGTTGATAAGAAACACCGATCACGTGACATAAGTCCGTCATAATCCGTGATTGTGTAACCAACCAAAATGTTTCAAACTGTCGGATGGAATTGTAAACAACTGTTCACACAGCCGGAAAGATAATGACATTCTGTGGTGTTTGTCCAGTGAATCCGTGCGTTTTTTTCGCAGTGATGATTGCGATGACAGTGAGACAGCAACTGAGTGTTTCCGTTTGGCGCGTGGCAGCTACCACCTAGGCCATGGCTGCCACGAGCTTAGTATGAGTATGACTGCATGTTTAAAAAAGTCTGTTCAGAATTTTTTAAACGGCATATTCCATTATGACCAAATGTTGCCCAGCTAATGTAAATATGCACGTGTGTTTCTCTACCAAACAGTTTATTGTTAAACATACCTCTACGTTATGTCATTAACATCATGACAAATCACATCTTGTCAAAGACGCTAGGGCTAGGCGCTCCACATCTACGGGCACAACAATCCTCGTTTTGGAATAGCAACGAAATAGGTCACAATCACAGCATTACTATGTCTATTAGATCAGAGTATAAGAGGCAGGAATGAGATGTAACTCCTTATTGCTTAAATAACAGGCAGGAATGGCATGTAATTCCTTATTGCTTTAAGCATCACGCGCACTCGTTAGCTCAGCTAGATTACAGTGGATTTTTTTCTACGAGATAACGAGAATGTCTGCACCTGGCAGCCTGAATCATGTAACAGCTCGTGCATGCCTGTTATTGTTAGGAGGTGCAGAGGGTGCAGATACCGTTAAATGTACTTATACCATGGCTTATGCTGTTGTTATTATATATTTTAACTGCAGGCCTATTGTTCTTTTAATTATTTATACTTTATATTTTATTTTCAATAGAGAACGTAACAGTGTCACACTGAATGTTTGGCCCATTAAAAATCACGATTTACCACGAGACATGAACCTTACCATCGGGTAATACAACTTGTATTTACTCGAGTACAACTAATGACACTAAACATGGAGCATGTATATACATGTAGTATGTCTTAAATTTATCTTAGTTGTAACGAATTGTTTTAATATTAATCTAGCTTTGTTAGTAATTATTCACTTATCAATTAATTATAAAACGTTATTATTATCATAGGTAATTTTATAAACGTTATTATTTTTGTTGTGCTTACATTCTATTTTATAATATTTGTTTAATTTATGGCTGTTTGAAATGTGGGACTTAGACGTTTTATGAAGGGTGTTATGAGACCCCTAAGGTCTCCCGTGTGCTGTATGTCTTGTGTTTCTGTGGGAAGAGTGGGCGGGAAAGGAAGGATTTCGATTTTCATTTTCAAGTAAGTGCTATAGTTGCTTTTTAGGTTATCGTTCTTGGTTGGCAAACGTTTACTAACATTATAGAGGTGTTTTTACAGGTCTCCGGTTCACCACCGTGCGCCCATGATGCAGCGCGGTGCCGAACGACAGACGTTCGGTTAGATTGTTGATATGTGATGTGTGACGTCACATTAAGATGCACACTTCCGCCGCGAAGGCGCTCGAGAACGAGTCTGATTTAATATATATCGTGTAGAGTACATAAACAGTTCGAAGGTGTGGTTATATCCGCTTGAGAAGAGCGCCGCTGTAGCCTAGTAAGTTCTAATTGTTAATGGCCTATAGTTGTGTATGTTTCAGAACTGAGCAAACGATGTGGCGTGCGAAATAAGACGGTTATGACATGAACGCTGAAGACGACTATGTGGTCTGCCGAGCTGCCAACAATTTGCGATGAGTTCTTGTTGAAGAGATGCGTTGGCTTTCATCCGATTTTTATGACTACTGTACTGGTTTATGTTCTGAAACTTCAACATGGTCGCTCGTCTGTTCCACAGGTTAGAAGACGTGCAAGACAAGACGCGCTAAGCGCGAACATAGACAGCATCTCTACTTCAAGCGTCGGTCGAGCAACACTGTTCCACTCTGAAAAAACTGTATGGTAAGATCACTTTCGTTTCGAACCAGTTCCGAGAGACAGCCGTTCGTGACGCTTCTTCTGCACACAACTTTACAGGTATGTTTTCGTATGTGGCGTCCGCTTAGTTTTGTGGGAGGGCCACGTCCCGGGGGCTTGACTGTTAGGGCCTTTCAATGTGCGGTCCGTTTTGTGGTCATTGCCGGGGCGTTTTCTACGCTTCTGACCGTGAGGTAAGAACTGACCACTGTGCTTCTTATTTATGCGGGGGACCCGGTTCCCGGTCTGTCTGTCTTGTGTTTCGGGGGGAATATTGGGCGGGGGAAGGATTTCGACTTTCATTTTCAAGTAAGTGCTTCAGTTGCTTTTTAGGTTATCTTTCTTGATTGTCAAACGTTTACAACATTATTGAGGTGTTTTTACAGGTCTCCCGGTTCACCCTGTGCGCCCCGGGGCGGTCCGATGGACAGACGCCGATCAACATCTCAAGTCCCACAGAAAAGGGAATCGCATCGCTTTCTAATTCTAGAATGCATGTGAACTTGCTTTTTTTTATTTAGAGACACAACAATTCAAATTTTATAATGTATTCGGTATTCTCCGAACGTTCGCTGCATTGTTGATATGTGATTGGACGTCACACTAAGATGCACACTTCCGCCGCGAAGGCGCTCGAGAACGAGTCTGATTTAATATATATAGGAGAGTACATAAATTGGGGGGTTTTTATCCGTTTGAGAAGAGGCCGTGTACCTAGTAAGTTCTAATTGTAATGGCCTGTAGTTGTGTATGAGAAGTGAGCAAGCGATTGGGGGCTAACAATCAGCGTGCGAAATAAGACGGGTTTTGACTGAGCGCTGAAGACGACTGTGGTCTGCCGAGCTGCCCAAAAATTTGCGGTGAGTTCTTGTTGAAGAATGCGTTGGCTTTCATCCGATTTGTATGATTACTTACTGGGTTTCTGAAACTTCAACTGGTCGCTCGTCTTTCCCGGGTTGAAGACGTCTGCATTATGACTCACGCAAGACGCTTGGTCTGCCGAGCTGCCAACAATTTGCGGTGAGTACTTGTTGAAGACATGCGTTGGCTGTCATCCGATTTGTATGATTACCGAACTGGTTTGTGTTCTGAAACTTCAACATGGTCGCTCTTCTGTTCCCCAGGTTGAAGACTGCTAACAAAACAAACCCAAAAAACGCACCTCCTTCAAGCGTCGGTGAAACACCTTCATCTGAACAACTGTTTTAAAATCACTTTCTTTTGACCAGTTCCAGAGAACCGGTCGTGACGCTTCTTCTGCACACAACTTTACAGGTATGTCTTCGTATGTGGCGTCCGATTAGTTTATGTGAGGAGGGCCAGCGTCCCGCAAGGGGCTTGACTGTGTAGGTAAGACCTTCTCAAGTGTGCGGTCCTAGTTTGTGTGGTCATTGCCGGCGCGTTTTCTACGCTTCTGACCGTGAGGTAAGAACTGACCACTGTGCTGTCTTAGTGTATGTCGGGAGACCCATAAGGTTTCCCGTGTGCTGTCTGTCTTGTGTTTCTGTGGGAAGAGTGGGCGGGCAAGGAAGGATTTCGACTTTCATTTTCAAGTAAGTGCTTCAGTTGCTTTTTAGGTTATCTTTCTTGATTGTCAAACGTTTACTAACATTATTGAGGTGTTTTTACAGGTCTCCGGTTCACCACTGTGCGCCCATGATGCAGCGCGGTGCCGATGGACAGACGCCGATCAACATCTCAAGTCCTACAGAAAGGTAATGCGCAATCGCTTTCTAATTCTAGAATGCATGTGAACTTGCTTTTATTTATTTAGAGACACAACAATTCAAATTTTATAATGTATTCGGTATTCTCCGAACGTTCGGCTGCATTGTTGATATGTGATGTGTGACGTCACACTAAGATGCACACTTCCGCCGCGAAGGCGCTCGAGAACGAGTCTGATTTAATATATATCTAGGAGAGTACATAAACCGTTCGAAGGTGTGGTTATATCCGTTTGAGAAGAGCGCCGCTGTAGCCTAGTAAGTTCTAATTGTAATGGCCTGTAGTTGTGTATGTTTCAGAAGTGAGCAAGCGATGTGGCGGCTAACAATCAGCGTGCGAAATAAGACGGTTATGACTCGAGCGCTGAAGACGACTATGTGGTCTGCCGAGCTGACAACAATTTGCGGTGAGTTCTTGTTGAAGACATGCGTTGGCTTTCATCCGATTTGTATGATTACTGTACTGGTTTGTGTTCTGAAACTTCAACATGGTCGCTCGTCTGTTCCACAGGTTAGAAGACGTGCTAGACAGTTATGACTCGCTCGAGCGCAAAAGACGACTCTGGTCTGCCGAGCTGCCAACAATTTGCGGTGAGTACTTGTTGAAGACATGCGTTGGCTGTCATCCGATTTGTATGATTACCGAACTGGTTTGTGTTCTGAAACTTCAACATGGTCGCTCTTCTGTTCCACAGGTCAGAAGACGTGCTAGACAAGACGCGCTAAGCGCGAACACAGACAGCACCTCTACTTCAAGCGTCGGTAGAGCAACGCTCTTGCACTCTGAACAACTGTATGGTAAGATCACTTTCGTTTCGTACCAGTTCCGAGAGACAGCCGGTCGTGACGCTTCTTCTGCACACAACTTTACAGGTATGTCTTCGTATGTGGCGTCCGATTAGTTTATGTGAGGAGGGCCAGCGTCCCGCAAGGGGCTTGACTGTGTAGGTAAGACCTTCTCAAGTGTGCGGTCCTAGTTTGTGTGGTCATTGCCGGCGCGTTTTCTACGCTTCTGACCGTGAGGTAAGAACTGACCACTGTGCTGTCTTAGTGTATGTCGGGAGACCCATAAGGTTTCCCGTGTGCTGTCTGTCTTGTGTTTCTGTGGGAAGAGTGGGCGGGCAAGGAAGGATTTCGACTTTCATTTTCAAGTAAGTGCTTCAGTTGCTTTTTAGGTTATCTTTCTTGATTGTCAAACGTTTACTAACATTATTGAGGTGTTTTTACAGGTCTCCGGTTCACCACTGTGCGCCCATGATGCAGCGCGGTGCCGATGGACAGACGCCGATCAACATCTCAAGTCCTACAGAAAGGTAATGCGCAATCGCTTTCTAATTCTAGAATGCATGTGAACTTGCTTTTATTTATTTAGAGACACAACAATTCAAATTTTATAATGTATTCGGTATTCTCCGAACGTTCGGCTGCATTGTTGATATGTGATGTGTGACGTCACACTAAGATGCACACTTCCGCCGCGAAGGCGCTCGAGAACGAGTCTGATTTAATATATATCTAGGAGAGTACATAAACCGTTCGAAGGTGTGGTTATATCCGTTTGAGAAGAGCGCCGCTGTAGCCTAGTAAGTTCTAATTGTAATGGCCTGTAGTTGTGTATGTTTCAGAAGTGAGCAAGCGATGTGGCGGCTAACAATCAGCGTGCGAAATAAGACGGTTATGACTCGAGCGCTGAAGACGACTATGTGGTCTGCCGAGCTGACAACAATTTGCGGTGAGTTCTTGTTGAAGACATGCGTTGGCTTTCATCCGATTTGTATGATTACTGTACTGGTTTGTGTTCTGAAACTTCAACATGGTCGCTCGTCTGTTCCACAGGTTAGAAGACGTGCTAGACAGTTATGACTCGCTCGAGCGCAAAAGACGACTCTGGTCTGCCGAGCTGCCAACAATTTGCGGTGAGTACTTGTTGAAGACATGCGTTGGCTGTCATCCGATTTGTATGATTACCGAACTGGTTTGTGTTCTGAAACTTCAACATGGTCGCTCTTCTGTTCCACAGGTCAGAAGACGTGCTAGACAAGACGCGCTAAGCGCGAACACAGACAGCACCTCTACTTCAAGCGTCGGTAGAGCAACGCTCTTGCACTCTGAACAACTGTATGGTAAGATCACTTTCGTTTCGTACCAGTTCCGAGAGACAGCCGGTCGTGACGCTTCTTCTGCACACAACTTTACAGGTATGTCTTCGTATGTGGCGTCCGATTAGTTTATGTGAGGAGGGCCAGCGTCCCGCAAGGGGCTTGACTGTGTAGGTAAGACCTTCTCAAGTGTCGTCTTTTGGGCTCGGCGCGTTTTCTACGCTTCTGACCGTGAGGTAAGAACTGACCATGTTGATGTTTCGGAACCCAAACCTGTGCTGTTGTCTTTCAAATCGGGCAAGGAAGGATTGACTTCATTTTAAGAACTCATTGCTTTTTGTTATCTTTTGGCAAGACCATATAGTGTTTTCAGGCTCGGTTCACCACTGTGCGCCCTGATGCAGCGCGGTGCCATGGAAACCATCACATCTCAGTCCTACAGAAAGGTAAGCGTCGCTTTCTAATCTAGAATGCATTGAACGTTTTATTTATTTAGAGACAAAAATTAAATAAGATTCGTTCTCGAACGTTCGGCTGCATTGTGATATTAGTGTGACGTCACACAAACACATTCCGCAAGGCGCCGAACGGTCGAATAATACGGAATACATAAACCGTTCGAATTGTTATATCCTTTAAAAGCCCGTTACCTGAATTCTAATTGAAGGCGATTGTGTATGTTTCAGAAGGACAAGCGATGTGGCGGCTCTGTCAATCGGGACCGCGCTGCACATGGGCGCCAGTGACAACCGGAGTCTTGTGAAGACACCTTTAATTATGTTAGTACGTTTGTGTTCTGAAACTTCAACATGTCGCTCTCTTCAAGTTGAAAGTCGAAATACTCCTAGCCAAAAACGACTCTTCCCACTGCAACAATTTCGGTGAGTACTTGTGAAACCGTTGGGTCTCCTTTAGATACACTAAACTTCACATGGTCGCTCTTCTTCACGGTCAGAAGCGTAGAAAACGCGCTAAGCCACACAGACAGCACCTCACACTTGAGAAGCTCTTACCTACACAGTAAGCCCCTTCCGGGACGCTGGCCCTTCTCACACAACTTTCGGATGCTTCGTATGTGGCGTCCGATAGTTATGTGAGAGGCAGCGTCCCGAAGGGGCTTGACTGGTAGGAAACCCCAAGTGTCGTCCTAGTTGTTGGATTGCCGGCGCGTTTTCTACCGACCGTGAGGTAGAGGTGCTGTCTGTGTTCGGGGCCTAAGGTTTCCCTGTCTGCTGTCTTGTGTTCTGTGGGAAGATGGGCGGCAATTTGACTTTCACAAAACCAGTTCGGTTATCTTACAAACGTTACAACATTTTGAACAGGTCTTCCCCCCGCCATGATGCAGCCGGCAGACAGACGCTTTTGCCTCAGAAAGTAAGCGCAATCGCTTTCTAATTCTAGAATGCATGTGAACTTGCTTTTATTTATTTAGAGACACAACAATTCAAATTTTATAAATCGGATTGAATCGCCAAGATGTGTTCCAAACAAGGGAACTCAAACGCAATTTAATATATATCTAGGAGAGTACATAAACCGTTCGAAGGTGTGGTTATATCCGTTTGAGAAGAGCGCCGCTGTAGCCTAGTAAGTTCTAATTGTAATGGCCTGTAGTTGTGTATGTTTCAGAAGTGAGCAAGCGATGTGGCGGCTAACAATCAGCGTGCGAAATAAGACGGTTATGACTCGAGCGCTGAAGACGACTATGTGGTCTGCCGAGCTGACAACAATTTGCGGTGAGTTCTTGTTGAAGACATGCGTTGGCTTTCATCCGATTTGTATGATTACTGTACTGGTTTGTGTTCTGAAACTTCAACATGGTCGCTCGTCTGTTCCACAGGTTAGAAGACGTGCTAGACAGTTATGACTCGCTCGAGCGCAAAAGACGACTCTGGTCTGCCGAGCTGCCAACAATTTGCGGTGAGTACTTGTTGAAGACATGCGTTGGCTGTCATCCGATTTGTATGATTACCGAACTGGTTTGTGTTCTGAAACTTCAACATGGTCGCTCTTCTGTTCCACAGGTCAGAAGACGTGCTAGACAAGACGCGCTAAGCGCGAACACAGACAGCACCTCTACTTCAAGCGTCGGTAGAGCAACGCTCTTGCACTCTGAACAACTGTATGGTAAGATCACTTTCGTTTCGTACCAGTTCCGAGAGACAGCCGGTCGTGACGCTTCTTCTGCACACAACTTTACAGGTATGTCTTCGTATGTGGCGTCCGATTAGTTTATGTGAGGAGGGCCAGCGTCCCGCAAGGGGCTTGACTGTGTAGGTAAGACCTTCTCAAGTGTGCGGTCCTAGTTTGTGTGGTCATTGCCGGCGCGTTTTCTACGCTTCTGACCGTGAGGTAAGAACTGACCACTGTGCTGTCTTAGTGTATGTCGGGAGACCCATAAGGTTTCCCGTGTGCTGTCTGTCTTGTGTTTCTGTGGGAAGAGTGGGCGGGCAAGGAAGGATTTCGACTTTCATTTTCAAGTAAGTGCTTCAGTTGCTTTTTAGGTTATCTTTCTTGATTGTCAAACGTTTACTAACATTATTGAGGTGTTTTTACAGGTCTCCGGTTCACCACTGTGCGCCCATGATGCAGCGCGGTGCCGATGGACAGACGCCGATCAACATCTCAAGTCCTACAGAAAGGTAATGCGCAATCGCTTTCTAATTCTAGAATGCATGTGAACTTGCTTTTATTTATTTAGAGACACAACAATTCAAATTTTATAATGTATTCGGTATTCTCCGAACGTTCGGCTGCATTGTTGATATGTGATGTGTGACGTCACACTAAGATGCACACTTCCGCCGCGAAGGCGCTCGAGAACGAGTCTGATTTAATATATATCTAGGAGAGTACATAAACCGTTCGAAGGTGTGGTTATATCCGTTTGAGAAGAGCGCCGCTGTAGCCTAGTAAGTTCTAATTGTAATGGCCTGTAGTTGTGTATGTTTCAGAAGTGAGCAAGCGATGTGGCGGCTAACAATCAGCGTGCGAAATAAGACGGTTATGACTCGAGCGCTGAAGACGACTATGTGGTCTGCCGAGCTGACAACAATTTGCGGTGAGTTCTTGTTGAAGACATGCGTTGGCTTTCATCCGATTTGTATGATTACTGTACTGGTTTGTGTTCTGAAACTTCAACATGGTCGCTCGTCTGTTCCACAGGTTAGAAGACGTGCTAGACAGTTATGACTCGCTCGAGCGCAAAAGACGACTCTGGTCTGCCGAGCTGCCAACAATTTGCGGTGAGTACTTGTTGAAGACATGCGTTGGCTGTCATCCGATTTGTATGATTACCGAACTGGTTTGTCATTCTGAAACTTCAACATGGTCGCTCTTCTGTTCCACAGGTCAGAAGACGTGCTAGACAAGACGCGCTAAGCGCGAACACAGACAGCACCTCTACTTCAAGCGTCGGTAGAAGGGCCAACGCCCCCCTTTGGCCAAATTTTGAAACAATTTGTTTTTGGTTTTTAAAAATTTACTTTCGTTTTCGTTTCCTTTCTCGAGAGACGGTCGTCTGTCATGTGCATCGCGCTAGCACATGGCCACAGTCTTCGAGTGGAACGGGGCCTGTAAACACTCTAATGTTAGTAGAACGTTTGATCGAAGCTAGCGCTAAACAACTGCAAGCAGCTTACTGTGAAAAGAAAGCGACCTTCTCCCAGTTTCCCGCACAAGACCAGTACAGAAATTATGGTCGACATACCAGACGCAGTGTCTTCTACGCTCACGGTCGAGGTAGAAAACTCGGCAGACCACATGGCGTCAATTACTAACTATGCTACGCGGCCTCTCAAACGGATATAACACACGTTGAACGTCGTAAGTACTTCCTGTTAAATTGTGGAGAAGACGTCGAGGCCTTCGCGGCGAAGAAGTGATTTCGACCATACATTTCAAGTGCAAGCGCGTTCAGTACCGACTTATAAATTTGGTTGTCTGTGTCTCTAGAATAATGTAAAGCAAGTTCACTGCATTTTAGAATTAGAAAGCGATTGGTTACTTTCAGGACTTCGAGTTGACGGCGTCTGTCCATCGGCAGCGCGCTGCCATGGACAGACGCCGAAACATCTAAGTCCAACAGAAAGTAACCAAGCCTAATTACTTGAAAATGAAAGTCGAAATCCTTCCTTGCCCGCCCATCTTCCACAGAAACACAAAACAGACAAACGGGAAACCTTATGGGTCTCCCGACAACCTAAAAGCACTGGCATTCTTATCACGGTCAGAAGCGTAGAAAAGCGCCGGCAAGACCACACAAAATGACCGCACACTGAGAAGGCTTACCCCCAGTCAACCCCCACGCTGGGCCTCTCACATAAACTAATCGGAGCCAATACAAGACAACCTGTAAAGTGTGTGCAGAAGAAGCGTCACGAGGCGCCGGCTGGGAGCTAGTACTTCCTAATTGTAATGCGTAGTTGCTCTCGACGCTTGAAGTGATGCTGTCTGTGTTGCGCAGCGCGTCTTGTCAGACGTCCTGACCGGAACAGAAGAGCGACCATGTGAAGTTTCAGACAAAACGTTGGTTCTAATGATGAAGAAGCTGCTCAAATCCCAATGTTGATAGAAGGTTTGTCGTTCTGAACTAATGTGGTCTGACACGACCTGCTGACATTATGTCACAAATCGATGAAAGCCAAGCTGTCCAACAAGACTCACCGCAATTGTTGAGTCAGACCATGTCGCTTGCGCTCGGGCATCCGATTTCGCACGCTGATTTTAGCCGCCACATCGCTTGCTCACTTCTGAAACATACACAACTACAGGCCATTACAATTAGAACTTACTAGGCTACAGCGGCGCTCTTCTCAAACGGATATAACCACACTTCAACAGTACCTCAGATATATTAAATCAGACTCGTTCTCGAGCGCCTTCGCGGCGGAAGTGTGCATCTTAGTGTGACGTCACACATCACATATCAACAATGCAGCCGAACGTTCGGAGAATACCGAATACATTATAAAATTTGAATTGTTGTGTCTCTAAATAAATAAAAGCAAGTTCACATGCATTCTAGAATTAGAAAGCGATTGCGCATTACGCTTTACCCGTGGGGACAGTGGTGAACCGGAGACCTGTAAAAACACCTCAATAATGTTAGTAAACGTTTGACAATCAAGAAAGATAACCTAAAAAGCAACTGAAGCACTTACTTGAAAATGAAAGTCGAAATCCTTCCTTGCCCGCCCACTCTTCCCACATAAACACAAGACAGACAGCACACGGGAGACCTTAGTGATCTCCCGACATGCACTAGGACAGCACAGTGGTCAGTTCTTACCTCACGGTCAGAAGCGTGTAAAACGCGCCGGCACTGGCCACACATACTAGGACCGCACACTTGAGAAGGTCTTACCTACACAGTCAAGCCCCTTGCGGGACGCTGGCCCTCCTCACATAAACTAATCGGACGCCACACACGAAGACATACCTGTAAAGTTGTGCAGAAGAAGCGTCACGACCGGGCCCGCCTATCTCTCGGAACTGGTATGAAATGAAATTGATCTTACCATACAGTTGTTCAGAGTGCAAACGTGTTGCTCGACCGACGCTTCAAGTAGAGATGCTGTCTGTGTTCGCGCTTAGCGCGTCTTGTCTAGCACGTCTTCTAACCTGTGGAACAGAAGAGCGACCATGTTGAAGTTTCAGAACACAAACCAGTACAGTAATCATACAAATCGGATGAAAGCCAACGCATGTCTTCAACAAGTACTCACCGCAAATTGTTGGCAGCTCGGCAGACAAGAATCGTCTTTAGCGCTCGAGTCATAACTGTCTAGCACGTCTTGTAACCTGTGGAACAGAAGAGCGACCATGTTGAAGTTTCAGAACACAAACCAGTACAGTAATCATACAAATCGGATGAAAGCCTACGCATGTCTTCAACAAGAACTCACCGCAAATTGTTGGCAGCTCGGCAGACCAATAGTCGTCTTCAGCGCTCGAGTCATAACCGTCTTATTTCGCACGCTGATTGTTAGCCGCCACATCGCTTGCTCACTTCTGAAACATACACAACTACAGGCCATTACAATTAGAACTTACTAGGCTACAGCGGCACTCTTCTCAAACAGATATATCCACACCTTTGAACGGTTTATGTACTCTCCTAGATATATATTAAATCAGACTCTTTCGCGAGCGCCTTCGCGGCGGAAGTGTGCTTCTTAGTGTGACGTCACATATCACATATCAACAATGTAGCCGAACGTTCCGAGAATACCGAATATATTATTTAATTTGAATTGTTGTGTCCCTAAATAAATAAAAGCAATGTTCACATGCGTTCTAGAATTAGAAATCGATTGCGCATTACCTTTCTGCAGCACTTGATATTTTGATCGGCGTCTGTCCTTCGGCACCGCGTTGCATCATGGGCGCACAGTGGTGAACCGGAGACCTGTAAAACACCTGAATAATGTTAGTAAACGTTTGACAATCAAGAACGATAACCTAAAACGCAACCAAAGCACTTACTTGAAAATGAAAGTCGAAATCCTTCCTTGCCCGCCCACTCTTCCCACACAAACACAAGACAGACAGCACACGGGAGACCTTAGGGGTCTCCCGACATGCACTAAGACAGCACAGTGGTCAGTTCTTACCTCACGGTCAGAAGCGTGTAAAACGCGCCGGCACTGACCACACATACTAGGACGGCACACTTGAGAAGGTCTTACCTACACAGTCAAGCCCCTTGCGGGACGCTGGCCCTTCTCACAGAAACTAATCGGACGCCACACACGAAGACATACCTGTAAAGTTGTGCAGAAGAAGCGTGACGACCGGCTGTCGCTCGGAACTGGTACGAAATGAAATTGATCTTACCATACAGTTGTTCAGAGTGCAAGAGTGTTGCTCGACCGACGCTTCAAGTAGAGATGCTGTCTGTGTTCGCGCTTAGCGCGTCTTGTCTAGCACGTCTTCTAACCTGTGGAACAGAAGAGCGACCATGTTGAAGTTTCAGAACACAAACCAGTTCGGTAATCATACAAATCGGATGAAACCCAACGCATGTCTTCAACAACTACTCACCGCAAGTTGTTGGCAGCTCGGCAGACCAGAGTCGTCTTTAGCGCTCGAATCATAACTGTCTAGCACGTCTTCTAACCTGTGGAACACAAGAGCGACCATGTTGAAGTTTCAGAACACAAACCAATACAGTAATCATACAAATCGGATGAAACACAACGCATGTCTTCAACAAGTACTCACCGCAAATTGTTGGCAGCTCGGCAGACCACATAGTCGTCTTCAGCGATCGAGTCATAACCGTCTAGCACGTCTTCTAACCTGTGGAACAGAAGAGCGACCATATTCAAGTTTCAGAACACAAACCAGTACAGTAATCATACAAATCGGATGAAAGCCAACGCATGTCTTCAACAAGAACTCACCGCAAATTGTTGGCAGCTCGGCAGACCACATTGTCGTCTTTAGCGCTCGAGTCATAACCGTCTTATTTCGCACGCTGATTGTTAGCCGCCCCATCGCTTGCTCACTTCTGAAACATACACAACTATTACAATTAGAACTTACTAGGCTACAGCGGCGCTCTTCTCAAACGGATATAACCACACCTTTGAACGGTTTATGTACTCTCCTAGATATATATTAAATCAGACTCGTTCTCGAGCGCCTTCGCGGCAGAAGTGTGCTTCTTAGTGTGACGTCACATATCACATATCACATATCAACAATGTAGCCGAACGTTCCGAGAATACCGAATATATTATTTAATTTGAATTGTTGTGTCTCTAAATAAATAAAGGCAATGTTCACATGCGTTCTAGAATTATAAATCGATTGCGCATATACATATCACATATCAACAATGTAGCCGAACGTTCCGAGAATACCGAATATATTATTTAATTTGAATTGTTGTGTCTCTAAATAAATAAAGGCAATGTTCACATGCGTTCTAGAATTAGAAATCGATTGCGCATTACCTTTCTGCAGCACTTGATATTTTGATCGTCGTCTGTCCTTCGGCACCGCGCTGCATCGTGGGTGCACAGTGGTGAACTGGAGACCTGTAAAAACACCTCAATAATGTTAGTAAACGTTTGTCAATCAAGAACGATAACCTAAAAAGCAACTAAAGCACTTACTTGAAAATGAAAGTCGAAATCCTTCCTTGCCCGCCCACTCTTCCCACAGAAACACAAGACAGACAGCACACGGGAGACCTTAGGGGTCTCCCGACATACACTAAGACAGCACAGTGGTCAGTTCTTACCTCACGGTCAGAAGCGTGTAAAACGCGCCGGCTCTTGCCACACATACTAGGACGGCACATGTGAGAAGGTCTTACCTACACTGTCAAGCCCCTTGCGGGACGCTGGCCCTTCTCACAGAAACTAATCGGACGCCACACACGAAGACATACCTGTAAAGTTGTGCAGAAGAAGCGTCACGACCGGCTATCTCTCGGAACTGGTATGAAATGAAATTGATCTTACCATACAGTTGTTCAGAGTGCAAACGTGTTGCTCGACCGACGCTTCAAGTAGAGATTCTGTCTGTGTTCGCGCTTAGCGCATCTTGTCTAGCACGTCTTCTAACCTGTGGAACAGAAGAGCGACCATGTTGAAGTTTCAGAACACAAACCAGTACAGTAATCATACAAATAGGATGAAAGCCAACGCATGTCTTCAAGAAGTACTCACCGCAAATTGTTGGCAGCTCGGTAGACCAGAGTCGTCTTTAGCGCTCGAGTCATACCTGTCTAGCACGTCTTCTAACCTGAGGAACACATGAGCGACCATGTTGAAGTTTCAGAACACAAACCAATACAGTAATCATACCAATCGGATGAAAGCCAACGCATGTCTTCAACACATACTCACCGCAAATTGTTCGCAGCTCGGCAGACCAGAATCGTCTTTAGCGCTCGAGTCATAACTGTCTAGCACGTCTTCTAACCTGTGGAACAGAAAAGCGACCATGTTGAAGTTTCAGAACACAAACCAATACAGTAATCATACAAATCGGATGAAAGCCAACGCATGTCTTCAACAAGTACTCACCGCAAATTGTTCGCAGCTCGGCAGACCAGAATCGTCTTTAGCGCTCGAGTCATAATTGTCTAGCACGTCTTCTAACCTGTGGAACAGAAAAGCGACCATGTTGAAGTTTCAGAACACAAACCAGTAAAGTAATCACACAAATCGTATGACAGCCAACGCATGTCTTCAACAAGTACTCACCGCAAATTGTTGGCAGCTCGGCAGACAAGAATCGTGTTTAGGGCTCGAGTCATAACTTTCTAGCACCTCTTCTAACCTATGGAACAGAAACGACCATGTTGAAGTTTCAGAACACAAACCAGTATAGTAATCATACAAATAAGATGAAAGCCAACGCATGTCTTCAACAAGAACTCACCGCAAATTGTTGCAGCTCGGCAGACCAATAGTCGTCTTCAGCGCTCGAGTCATAACCGTCTTATTTCGCACGCTGATTGTTAGCCGCCACATCGCTTGCTCACTTCTGAAACATACACAACTACAGGCCATTACAATTAGAACTTACTAGGCTACAGCGGCGCTCTTCTCAAACGGATATAACCACACCTTCGAACGGTTTATACTCTCCTAGATATATATTAAATCAGACTCGTTCTCGAGCGCCTTCGCAGCGGAAGTGTGCATCTTAGTGTGATGTCACATATCATATATCAACAATGCAGCCGAACGTTTGGAGAATGCCGAATATTTTATAAAATTTGAATTTTTGTGTCTCTAAATAAATATAAGCAATGTTCACATGCGTTCTAGAATTAGAAAGCGATTGCGCATTACCTTTCTGCAGGACTTGAGATGTTGATCGGCGTCTGTACAGTAATCACACAAATCGGATGAAAGCCAACGCATGTCTTCAACAAGAACTCACCGGAAATTGTTGCAGCTCGGCAGACCAATAGTCGTCTTCAGCGCTCGAGTCAAAGCCGTCTTATTTCGCACGCTGATTGTTAGCCGCCCCATCGCTGGCTCACTTCTGAAACATACACAACTACAGGACATTACAATTAGAATTGATCCGGCTATAGCGGGTATTTTCTAACTAATATGACGTATTTTAGAACGCTTTCTGATATGTTACGTTAGACTCGTTCTCGTGCGCCTTAGTAGCGGAAGTGTTTAACGTAGTATGACGTCACACATGAGCAATGCAAATGCCGAATTTATTATGATTTTTTATATAAAACCTTTAAACAATGTTCTTATGGATGCTACGCTTTAATCTAGTTAGTTTGTGTCATTAAAATATACCAATCGTTTAGTACATTTGGTTGTGTTCTGTCGATTGTGGCTCCATCTCACGAGAGAAAATCCA
This sequence comes from Ridgeia piscesae, assembly GCA_025642075.2. Lineage (NCBI taxonomy): Eukaryota > Metazoa > Annelida > Polychaeta > Sabellida > Siboglinidae > Ridgeia > Ridgeia piscesae. Next base: position 77,110 of record JAODUO010000115.1, read on the forward strand.
GAATGTATGGGCATGCTTTACCGCGTCTGAATGCGTTGTTACCTTTACGCAAATGTGTTTGGATTATCATTTTTTGCGATCGAAAACCCTGTGTGAAAGTGTTTATGGTACTGAATGCCATTTAATCACAGAATGGATTAGATGGCAGAGGGCCGTCTTACCCTCCTTTCAACATTTTACTGTATGGTGAAAAATCGTTTTAGCCTACTTGGAAAATATGGTGTAGGTGTACGCAAGCATTATCTATTTTATCCATGTTGTAGAAGTTGATTTATAAACAATCATTCTTTATTTCAGACAAAATAGCGGATATGTAATATGCAGTATGTCTGTTGTGAAAAATAAAATGATAAAAACGTTTAATACAGTCCATTTATTGCATTGCATTAATCCTCTTCCTGCATAATCCAGATGTGTTGTAAACATCGCTATTCGTGAAACTTTCAACAACACTGTTGGTCGACTCAGATATTGTATACATTAGACTGTATATAAATTGTCTAAATCTAAGCATAACAAATCAAGTCTCACCAACTAGTTCTAAGTTCGTTATTCACACTATATATATATATATATATATATATATATATATATATATATATATATATATATATATATATATATATATATATATATATATATATATATATATATATATATATATATTGTGTGTGTGTGTGTGTTTTTAATGAGTTACACTAACCGACTACTGACAAACTATTTCATCAAAACTGCATAATATTTCAAACGCTTATTGATTTACTTGCTTGTCTCTATTGGGTGGACTTTCTGAATGTTTATCTGATTTAGTAATTTCAGCATCATTTTCAGCACGGTCTTATGACGTTCAATTTTTGTTTTGCTCACATTGTGGGACCTTACACTAGTCATGGCGTCGCACTGCCCCGGTCTCCCCTATGTGCATTGCCTGGGATGCGATGGTGGATTAGCGATAGATTAGCGTACGCTTGACGGTGTCCGGTAGGTGGCAACACTGTCGCTTTGTTTACGCATCAGGCGACCGCTTTGTCGGCAATCTGATATGATACGGGAGACGTGCGGTCAGCGATGCGATGTTTATGCAGCGATTTCGACGGAGGATGTGACAGTATTGTGATTGTGCGTCGGAGTTGAGTCATGGATAGCACTGGTGGATCTAAAACACCCGCGCCAAAACATTGATGCCTCTGCAACAGTTCGTTACAATCGCGTCGTCGCGATCTCGGATTAACTACGTCTACTGTATGCATGCCGCTGCCCAGGCTAGGGCCAGGTGGACACGGCAAGTCTAGGCGGAGATAAGCACAGCCATGGACGCAAGAAGTGACAGCCCCATGGATCGTGGGGACATTTCTCCCGGGTCGCAGGAGACCGGATACATCCCCGTGCGGGTCCTGGGACGGGGAGCGTTTGGGGAGGCCGTACTCTACAGGAAGGTCGAGGCAGGTGTCCGTCCGCCATTATGTTGCCATAGAAATATTACGAGCACACGACGCTCAGGGCGTATCGCCACGGTTCGGTGATTCCACACAGTACTCGACTAATGTTTCGGCCTGTAGTGTTCGAAGCCCGTAGGCTGTCATTGATCTAGCGTTTTTGTAATTTAATGGATGAATTTAGGCGTTTACCAGTTACAAGTGTATAATATGTGTGCCTGCAGCAGTTGGAATAGGACATTGATTCATTTAGACTAGTCTTAGGATGTGTCACTGGGCATTCACATTCACTGATACAACATATAAACCAGTTTTATATGCTATCTGCAGCATTATTCAATAGTGGCAGGGATTTATGTTTGTAACACAATACCTTTTTATCATAAAACTTAATTATTGTGACTATTGTAAAATACAATACATAGTTTTTGGTGTTTAGTAATTTTCTTTAGTGTACATAAAATGTTACCTAAATTGATCCAGGATGTCAACTTACAGCAACATTAATTTTTATGGCCATATACAGCAAAATTGATTCATCCATCACATGACCAGTTGCTTAGCAAAACATCCATTCGATAACTGGAAAAAACGATGTCATTATGTGGACCGGATTCCACTTCGATTTATTACAGCTACAAGAGACTGCAAGAATTGAGCATATGCAAATAAATATGTAATTAACATAAACAATGGATATTGTGGTAATTTGTCATTGCAGTTATAAAAAAGACATCTGGAGTGTGAAATAGCAGTTGTCGCGAGATAAGAAACCTGAATACTCAGCTTACTGCTAGGAGTGATTTTTGTTTTGAAACACTTGCAATGTGCATACTTACACCTGGCCAGCAGCAAACTGTATACAAACACTCTTCGGATTTGTAATATTATTTTGAGTTTTCCAGCAACTACAGGCTGGGAACAAACTAAGTAAACTAGCAAACCCAATAAATGAGCTTTAGCACACACATATCTATATATATATATATATATATATATACTAATATATATATATATATATATATATATATATATATATATATATATTAAGGAACGTTTTCATAAATATTTAGTAATCTCTTTTTTTTTAAAAGCTCAAACATTCCCGCATGCAGTTGTTATTTTATGTACTTTACCTGAATTTGTTGTCATAAAAAAATTTGTGGCCAGAATTTCGGCCAAATTTACAACATAATCTCACAGCACTCAATATGTTCAACATCCATTTTCCGATCAAATGACAGACCTATTGCAAGATAACTGGTCAGAAAATGGATAAGTCGATCAGGTTGAATGTTTTTAGTATGTTCTATGGTGTAAATATTAGATATACTGAAATTATTTATACTTTGTGTGACACAACAGTATTTATAAATATTTGGTATACAATGAAGTGTTTTCTCTTAACATTGCAAGGAAATGGGATTATAATTGTATCGTTGCGTACATTATATATTACTTAATAAATATCTGGTTCTTAGAATCACTCAGCATGTTTTGTCCTTCATTCCTAGCAAACGTAATCATTGGAGTGCCATTTTACGTTCTCTAGGGACGTTTAGTTTGTGTCCTACAGTGCATTGTTTTTCTACAGGACAACTCGCTGGTGGTCTGGAAGGAAGTTGATCTGAAATGTCTTGGTGAAAAAGAACGCAAAGACTCACAGAATGAGATCGACATCTTGTCCATCCTCAATCACACGAACGTCGTTTCATACTACAATCACTTCCTAGATGGCGACACTCTCCTCATCGAGATGGAATATGCAAACGGTAGGATCGTGTTCTCCTCTTGGCATCTCTTTCATTGGGGTAGGTTGCCATGGTTACCATTTATTTTGATATCTACATGTAAGAAAGTACATTTTGGGGGAATTACTTTTACTTCTAGCGAAGTACGTTTTTGTTTACTTTCCTATTTTTTTACTTATATATTTTGTGTTACTATCATTTTCCTTGCTGAGAATTTACAGGTTTAGTAAGTTTGTAATTTCCAACAAATTTGGATTGATGCGCGTCACTATGGCAGCGTATCGACCCGTCACTGCGTAGCTGTTGTTTGTTCTGAGCTCACGCCGACATCATGGCATCAATTGTGTTTCACGCCGGTCTATTAAATATCTGGCGCTTGGTTTCCCAGATATCCAGACATGTGTTAAAACTTATGATGAATTCAGGTCAATTAAACAGTAAATATGGATGGAGCAAGGCATTGTTTGTTTTGTGCAGACATCAATGATCAGTCACATTTCCCTGCTGCCAGGCCTGACTTCCCATATCAGCACTTTGACCAGGCCTAAAGTCAATGGCTTGCAAATTGCAATCAAGATCATAGATACTTAATGTTTCAGAATCAGGTAAATAGGTTGCATCTAATTAGATAATATCAGTATAATGAGTCATTGACATCATGCATTGTATAGCAAATGTTAGGCTTCGCCAAGCAAAACATGCTACTGGTGCATAGAATTAAGAATTCATTAACTGCCTATGAAATGGGGAGTTGCAGTTTCTTTTGGCATGGTAAATGTGCATTAAAAATCAGTATTTTATGGTTAATTGAAAGGCAAATGAAGTAATGCCAATAATGAGTGCATTTATTTTAGTGTTTTGAACCTTTAGTCAATTTTAATTCATTTTAGTTATATATATGTATAATCTCTCTCTATATATATATAATTATATATATATATATATATATATATATATATATATATATATATATATATATATGTGTGTATATATATAAAAATATAAATATATATATATATATATATATATATATATATATATATATATATATATATATATATATACAGGTGTATATATATAAATATAATATAATATAATATAATATAATATAATATAATATAATATAATATAATATAATATAATATAATATAATATAATATAATATGTGTGTGTGTGTGTGTTGATGATGATGATGATGATGAAAATATTTTATATATATATATATATATATATATATATATATATATATATATATATATATATACTTACATAAACCAACATTTTTATACTTTTTATTTTGTTTTTTGGGAGGTTACTTTTACTTTTATTTGGTTACTTTTCTGGAGTACTTGTTACAGCACTGGTTACACGTTACATATCTCTCTCCCTGTGTTCTCTATCAACAACCTCCAACTCCTCTCCATTGCTGTTGTTCTCCATTCTCCTCCCACTCATTCCTGATCTCTCCTAACACAGTCCTCTCATCACATTCTCCGTCTTCCTCACCTTCTCTTCTCTCCACTTTCTGTCCATCTGATCTCTGCCATTTTTTCACCTCCCATTATTTCCACACGACCGGCCCATTTCAACCTGCTCCTCACCAATGTCTTCTTAATGGATATGGTGCATTAATTAATGTACAATATGATTTCTAAGTACTGTTTCCACGAGACAATGCAAATGTATACACAAGCTAGAACTGCATTAACATATAAAACTCTAAAGAAACCTGAGCCATTAAATATCAAGACAGATAATAATAGTAAATACGATAAATAAACAAAATATTAATGAGTGAAAATAATTAAAAAAATATGCTAGTATAATTATTGTACTAGCATATTATTTAAAAAAAAATATTATGTCATGATAGTATAGAATAATAGTAATAATAAATACTATGATGTGGATGGTGAATGGTATAGAGATGGAGACATTAAAAGCATGCTTGAAATAATGATGAAAAATGAGTCGCTTTAAACATGTTCATGCACTTGGCATATCATTGACCTCAGACTGACCATGCCTCAAGGATTGACCTTTCACCTAGGACTTGTCCTGCACCAAAGCATAACCTTGAACCTAAATTTACCAACTCCCAAACAAAACTGTACACCAAGGAATGACATCACAGCAATGTCTGGCTGCCAGTGCCCGCTGGTTGCTCTCAACAAAACACAAATTCCAGTTGACTACTTTTCTTTGAACAGGCAGCAAATGCAATTGCAGGCAAAAGTGATTTGCGAGCAACGTTTCTGTGCAATCTAATAATACGGCCAAGTGTTGGTGTGCCTGACTGCATGGCGAGCACATTAGGACGAAGCTGCGTCTGGCTTCTTCTGGGTGATGCTTGTGTTGCGTGACCTTGTAACAGTGACCGCAATGTGTCATCTGTAGAATGTGAATGTTACAGGAGTTACAGCACCTTGAAACAATGACCGTAATGTGTCTTTAATAGTAGAGTGTGGACAGGTGCTCCTTTAACAACGACCACTATGGGTGATGTGTATGTGTGTGCGTGCGTGTGTGCATGCGTGTGTGTGTATGTTACAAAACCTTGTAACAAAGACCCGAAGATGTAATCTGAAGATTGTGAATGTTACACAACTTGTAATAATAACCACAGGGTATCAAACTCTCTGGTTGAAAGGGACCACTCTCTGTTTGAAAGGGACCATTCTCTGGTTGAAAGGGACCATTCTCTAGTTGAAATGGACCATTCTCTGGTTGAAAAGGACCATTCTCTGGTTGAAAGGGACCACTCTCTGGTTGAAAGGGACCACTCTCTGGTTGAGAGGGACCCTATTGTGGTTGAAAGGGACCACTCTCTGGTTGAAAGGACCACTCTCTGGTTGAAAGGGACCACTCTCTGGTTGAAAGGGACCAGTCTCTGATTGAAAAGGACCCTGTCTGGTTGAGAGGGACCATTCTATGGTTGAAAAGGACCCCTCTCTGGTTGAGAGGGACCTCTCACTGGTTGAAAGGGACACCTCTCTGGTTGTAAGGGACCCCTCTCTGGTTGAGAGGGACCCCTCTCTGTTTGAGAGGGACCACTCCCTGGTTGAAAGGGACCACTCTCTGGTTGAAAGGGACCACTTTCTGGTTGAAAGAGACCCCTCTGGTTGAGAGGGACCACTCCCTGGTTGAGAGGGACCATTCTCTGGTGGAAAAGGGACCATTCTTTGGTTGAAAAGGACCACTCTCTGGTTGAAAAGGACCCCTCTCTGGTTGAGAGGGACCACTCCTTGGTTGAGAGGGACCACTCCTTGGTTGAAAAGGACCACTCTCTGGTTGAAAGGGACCCCTCTCTGGTTGAAAGGGACCACTCTCTGGTTGAAAGGGACCACTCTCTGGTTGAAAGGGACCTCTCTCTGGTTGAGAGGGACCACTCCCTGGTTGAGAGGGACCACTCTCTGGTTGAAAGGGACCCCTCTCTGGTTGAAAGGGACCACTCTCTGGTTGAAAGGGACCCCTCTCTGGTTGAAAGGGACCACTCTCTGGTTGAAAGGGACGACTCTGGTTGAGAGGGACCACTCCCTGGTTGAGAGGGACCATTCTCTGGTTGAAAGGGACCATTCTTTGGTTGAAAAGGACCACTCTCTGGTTGAAAAGGACCCCTCTCTGGTTGAGAGGGACCACTCCTTGGTTGAGAGGGACCACTCCTTGGTTGAAAAGGACCACTCTCTGGTTGAAAGGGACCCCTCTCTGGTTGAAAGGGACCACTCTCTGGTTGAAAGGGATGACTCTGGTTGAGAGGGACCACTCCCTGGTTGAGAGGGACCACTCTCTGGTTGAAAGGGACCTCTCTCTGGTTGAGAGGGACCACTCCCTGGTTGAAAGGGACCACTCTCTGGTTGAAAGGGACCACTCTCTGGTTGAAAGGGACCACTCTCTGGTTGAGAGGGACCACTCCCTGGTTGAGAGGGACCACTCTCTGGTTGAAAGGGACCTCTCTCTGGTTGAGAGGGACCACTCCCTGGTTGAGAGGGACCACTCTCTGGTTGAAAGGGACCTCTCTCTGGTTGAGAGGGACCACTCCCTGGTTGAGAGGGACCTCTCTCTGGTTGAGAGGGGCAACTCTCTGGTTGAAAGGGACCCCTCTCTGGTTGAAAGGGACCACTCTCTGGTTGAAAGGGACGACTCTGGTTGAGAGGGACCACTCCCTGGTTGAGAGGGACCACTCTCTGGTTGAAAGGGACCTCTCTCTGGTTGAGAGGGACCACTCCCTGGTTGAGAGGGACCTCTCTCTGGTTGAGAGGGGCAACTCTCTGGTTGAAAGGGACCATGCCCTGGTTGAAAGGGACCTCTCTCTGGTTGAAAGGGACCACGCCCTGGTTGAAAGGGTCCTCTCTCTGGTTGAGAGGGGCAACTCTCTGGTTGAAAGGGACCACTCTCAGATAGAAAGGGACCACTCTCTGGTTCAAATTTACCACTCTGTGCTTTAAAGGACGCACACTGGTTTAAGGGGACCCGTGTCTGGTTGAAAGGGTTATGGTGCCTTGGTCTGTGATCTCAACAATTACACCTGTGACATATCACTCTGTCACACTGTCACGCACACCCACTGTCACACTGTCACACTGTCACACTGTCACACACACTGTCACACTGACCTCTCCAGCCAGCACGGAAACACACATGCTGGGTGTGGTCCTTTTTGGAGGTGCAAGGGTTAATGTGGAGTCATGTTTCATGGAGTTGGAGGACTTTATTGTGTTTAGACAATAAATCTTAAAGAGGAATGTGGAGAGGCCAGACTGGGTCTGTCAGGGAGGCCCTCCGCCTCCAGCCCCCTAGTCCCTCTCTCCCTCTCCCTGCTGTCTCCCATGGAATGTTTCATCCCTCCTGGCATATGCAGTATGTATTTCCAACCTGACAGGTGCTAGTCCCATTATGAGGAAATATTTCCTAGTCTGTGCTAACCACGCTAGGAGAGACACCCCCAAAAAAAAACTCATCCTAAAATTAAAGCAAAAAAGAAACTACATTTCCACATGTAAATATTAATTTGCTACTTCAAAGTTGTCTAGTTTTCTGCGTTTTTTATTTTATGTTACTCTCCAGTTTTAGTTAATCATTATCGATGCAGAAACTAATACAATTATTATTTTATTTTATTATATATATATTATAATTAATTAAAAGTCATTTACATAATATATAATTATGTGATCAATTCTCACAGTTTACTTATAGGAATGTTGGTGTTTCTTTCTTCTGTTTAGGTTCTTATGAGGGTTTTTCTGGAGGAAGCTTATTCTTATTTCTTTTTCTTAGAAACGGGGAACATTTCTATGTCATTTAGAGCTTCGTTGAATATTCCACAATAAATTTCTTTTAATCATGTGGTGTTTTTTATAAGATGTAGAATTGACAGACTGCAGAAATGTAGTTATTTTTACAGTTCTGCCTTCAGTCGGCCAGGTGGTCAAACCATGTCTGGAATGCTCTGGTCTCTATCAACTAGCTGAGAGAGGCAATAGAACAGTCGGATGCTCAACCTTGTCATAGTTGTTCTACAACTTCTATTCAACCCTCACATTGATTGCAGAATCATGTCATTATGAACACACCTTAGTAGTCATCTAGTACATCTCATTTTTTGAACATAACCAGCAAAACAACACAGATGTTGCTTAAAATAATCTGCAAGATGAATGCGTAGCTGTGAAACAAGGACAGAGTTTCACCATACAGATATGGCCGGCCTGTTCTTAGTAGGCTGTTTATTTTGTTGAGGTCAAGTCAATATGAGCCTTATCAGGGCATGTGTTTGTGTTCAGTAAGTTTAGCCGTGTATTATGACACACACACAGTCTGGTGTGTTTCAACAGCGTGGTTACTCACGCACTTGCCAAATGCCTCATACAAACACATGTTGTTGGTCTATTTCAACTGAATAAGGCAATAAGGAAATATTTATCAAAACAACAAGATGCCGTGACATAGGGAGCATTCATTATATTAGCAACGATCCACTGAAAATAATAATACATGTTCCTAGTCATTTGTAAGATGAGACGCTGTGTATGGATTAAGGTCCTGACCCTGGCATTATCTGGCAGTCGATGCTGTATATACTCTACGCAATGAGAGGTGGGGATAGGATTTCATCAAGTATTTATATCTGATGTTTGGCAAAGATTATATAACTGTCGCAATGCTACACAAGTTCTCTGTGATTGTTGTAAGTTGTGTACACCTGTCTACAACAAAGTGCAAATAATGTTGCGACAGATGCCAAATTAAATTCAATAACTTTATTCCGGAATATTACATCCATATAAAAGGTAAAGTAATAACTGTTTTCACCAGCAGTGATGATGTATAGAATGTATCACTACTCGTCATACTCTGTAATATTGCATTTTCATATTTAGCAACACACGTCATAAAACTATTTACACTGTTGTGAATCATTCACTGCTACAAACAAATAACACACCCAGGTATTTTAAAAACATTTGAATTTTCTTTGGGTTATTGATGAAGCATTAAAATTTGGCTCCCGGGATGTGAAAGAAAACATTTAAAGGATTTACTTGTGAATGTTGTCAAATAATACAAAATATACGTTAGCGTAGATTTCCACCAATGTGATGCTGAGCTGGCTGTTCCTGGTTTTCTCTGGGTGATGTATGCTGCAGGGTCTGTTCTGTTGGTCTCCAAGACAGACAGACATTTTTATTCAGCTGAGGATGTCTAGACTGTATAAGACATTTCATGAAATAACAAATAATTGATAAATAAATAAATAAATACTCATGGTATGCAAGGAAACAAATTAGTATTAATACAGATTGATCTGATCATTAGTAAGCCTATATAAGATTCATTTTTTTAATGATATACAAGGTGTATGTTACAATACTTGTTTTCATCATAATTTATTTATTTTTAATGGAATTTATGCTGTTATGAACACAGGCATACCTTTGTTGAACTATGTGATGTTTTCATTTATCATACTTTTTTATTAATTAATTTGCTTTACCTGATTGTGGTGTTGGTGTTTATTTTAAATAAACAGTGTATTTATTTATTTGTGATCTACTGGTGTTTATTGTTGTAACTTGTGTACTTTTGTATATTTTAGATATGTTTCGTTTGTGTTTTTTATCTATCAAAATTAGTTTTTATGTGAGGTGCTACAAACATTACTATTCCCCATCGGCATACAGCTTGCTTCATGAATTTTCATATTCATATTACAGGTGGGAGTTTACATGAAAAGATTGCACGGCAGAAGGAACTCTTCCCTGAGGAGGTGAGTAAATGTTTCACATACTGACTCTTTTGTGTGAGAGCTATCTGTGAGTTCCTGGATCTATTCTCAGCACGGGCCAAACTTAAAGCTGTCAATGTCATCAATTTTTCGATTTTCACAGAAATGCAAAAGCTTATATTAATCTCATCTTTCAGTGCCCAGTTTATGTTCCAGAAACAATCTAGACTAATCAAATATTATGAACCTATAGATTAAAAACAATAGACAATATAAGCCCAAATTATCTCGATTTTTATAATATATATATATATATATATATATATATATACTACTTTAGAAAGTGTTTCAATTTGAGCAATTAATAAAATACTATATATATTCAGACAAATTATGTGTCATTTCAAAGCTCGTTATTGGTGGAATCAAAAAGTTGCAATACTCAATTTCACAATTTTGTGACTCAACATCCTTTTTACTGTGACAGGTCACATTTAAAAAAAGACTAAACATCACCTTCAACACTTACACTAAATCTTTTCCGTAGTGTCCCACTCTGTCAGTGATTCCAGCATTAATTATTGTTTATCAGTAGGTTGTTTGTAAAGCAGTTGTTTTATATAATTTCCAAGAGTACAGCGTATAAGGATAATATTTCTGGTTGATGACAGGATGGAACAAGATCCCTTCGAAATGTTGAAAGTGCAATGTTTTTTAAAAATTGTTGACCAATATAAGTATGCTAAGCTAAGTTTTGTTAGGAACTATTGTTTCAGTGTACTGTCAATGCCTAGGCAACTATTATAAGTTTATCTGGTTTTTCACAGGTAGTTCTCTGGTATTTCTACCAGGTGGCGTCAGCAGTCTCACACATCCACGAGCTCGGCATCCTCCACAGGTCAGCTGACCGATGGTGTACATGAAACAGAGAGTTGGAAATATGTTTCACCCCTCAACAGTGAATGCAGTCATTCACTGGTTCATCACTGTGTTATAAATTCACCAACATGTGATAAGTAGAAAATTCTGTCATAAGTACACCATGGTGACATAATTACCACTGTGTCATAAGTATACCATTCCATCATAAGTACACCATTGTGTCATAAATTTACTATTGTGTTATAAATTCATCATTGTGAAAAAAATTCATCAACATATGATAAATACACCATTCTGTCATAAGTACACCATTCTGTCATAAATACGCCATTGTGTCATGGATATTTACTATTGTGTCATATTCATATTCAACATTGTATCATAACACCATTATGTCATAAGTTCACCATTGTGTCATAAATTACACCATTGTTTACTAAATTTATCATTGTGTCATAAATTACACCATTGTTTACTAAATTTATCATTGTGTCATAAATTACACCATTGTTTACTAAATTTATCATTGTGTCATAAATTACACCATTGTTTACTAAATTTATCATTGTGTCATAAATTACACCATTGTTTACTAAATTTATCATTGTGTCATAAATGACACCATTGTTTACACAATTTATCATTGTGTCATAAATTACACCATTGTTTACTAAATTTATCATTGTGTCATAAATTACACCATTGTTTACTAAATTTATCATTGTGTCATAAATTACACCATTGTGTCATCAATTACACCATTGTTTACTAAATTTATCACTGTGTCATAAATAAATTCACTGACACGTGATAAGTACCCCATTCCGACATAAGTACACCATTGTGTCATGTATGTTCAACATTGTGGCATAACACCATTATGTCATAAATTCATCATTGTGTCCTATATTTATTCATAAACAAATATATACTACCTTTACCATTATGTTATAAGTTCACCAGTGTACAGAAAATGCACCGATGTGTTCAAAGTTCACCATATTAAAGTGTTATAAATTCACCATTGTGTAAATTTTACAAATTGCATTGTAAGTTCATCATTATTTCCAGTTTACCATTACATCGTAAGTTCACCATTGTGTCAAGTTCACCATTGAGTCAAGTTCACCATTGTGTCAAGTTCACCATTGAGTCAAGTTCACCATTCAGTCAAGTTCACCATTGAGTCAAGTTCACCATTGAGTCAAGTTCACCATTGAGTCAAGTTCACCATTGAGTCAAGTTCACCATTGTGTCAAGTTCACCATTGGGTCAAGTTCACCATTGTGTCAAGTTCACAATTGAGTCAAGTTCATCACTGTGTCAAGTTCACCATTGTGTCAAGTTCACAATTGAGTCAAGTTCATCACTGTGTCAAGTTCACCATATGCTATACGTTCACTATAGCATTTTGAAGGCCACCATTATGTCACAAATGCACCAATATTTTCAAGGTTCACATTAGGCCTAGTTAACCAATGTACCACACATTCACCATTAGCCTGATATTGGTGTCATATGCTAGTCATTGGGTCATAACATTAGAGTTGCTTTATAATAGCACCAACAAAGGGTGTCAACTAATATTCTGAACTGCTCCATGCACGTGTCACTTGTCGTCAATCTTCTTTTTCTAGAGACATCAAAGCCTTGAATATTTTCCTCACGAAATCCGGACTAGTCAAACTTGGTGATTTTGGAATATCCAAAATACTGGATTCAAATTCCCAACTGGTTGATTCGGTAAGCATGGCATGGGACTTACTATATATAGATGTTGGAGAAGACAAAATGGTTGGAAAAAACCCTGACGTTACTATGTCAGAACAATGTGAAGTACATGTAATAGCCATTTACAACAATAACATTGACTTAATACTCTAAACACAAAGAGCTTCTATTAGCAGCTACTTTGCCCTAAAATCAGTAAGTAAGTAATTTATTTTTCGAATCGCATACATCATACAAATAAACATAATCACCAAATGTGACAGTAAATGATATAGTACACGATTCCCGGCTGACAACGGAGCCAATTAAGGCTGTAGCAAGTAATATAATGAGGATAATACAATATGAAGAATGCTTCAAAAGAAAAAACTGGCCGCTGTCACAATTGATGTCACAATTAAAGTAATAGGTTGACTCATTAAAAATAGTGCAGACGTAAGGTTACACCAACCGCAATTACAATCTGAACCAATTACACATGTAAATAAACATTTCATTATATGTGTGATTTAAAGTAAGTAAGGATAGGCTACATGTGCTTCAAAATGGAATTAAGGTTGAGCCAGATCTTTATAACCTCTTACCACAATTTATTTTAATGATAACACAAAACGTTTTAGGCTGTGTGACTGCTGAATGCAGGTTGGAATTGCATTCCAAATCACCGGACCTTTACATAGCAAACTGTTTGAGGATCTGGTAGTAGAACTAATGAAAAGACATATTTGTGATATTTGTCTGGTTTTATAGATGTGTATATTGTGACAAATGTGAACATATCGCATAACAAATGTGGTAGACTCCGATGGACAAAATTATACATAAATGTTCCAACTTCAAGTTTGTATATATCATGCAATTTTAATAAGTGAAGGCATATAAAAATGGGAGCATTCAGTATCAATAATGACAATTATTTTTGAAATCACCACCAGAAGATAAATCCACTAAAACAATGAGGGAATTCTGAAACTAATTTCCACTATATGCACATACCCCTGTAACTTTAGTCTTTCACTGTTTTCTTAGAATACTACTTTGAAAAGGCTTATCAGAGGTATATCAAATGTAATGAGAAAATGATTTAAAGGCCAGTTAACATAATTATTACTAATCAAAGTTTCTTGTAATAGAGGAACCATTGCAATGAAATTACGATCCTTATCTATTAAAAGTTATTTTCTTATTTAAAACTAATGTGCCCTTGTTTAAACATTCAGTTAAGCTATATTCTTGTTTTGTTGTTGCAGTATGTTGGTACGCCATACTACATGTCTCCTGAGCTTATCAAGGGAGAGAGGTAAGCTCAAGGTCAAGGTCAAACCAAAGATACAGTGACAGCCATTATGCAGTTGAGAACGTATAAATCATTTGTTATCACTGACTTAAAAAGTAGGCTTTTTATTCCTGAGCTTATATGGCTCAATTTGTGAAGCTTCTCGTATTGGCCATTGTTTTAAAAGAAACCAACACCATAAGTTTACACGGTCTGTGCACCAGTGATGAAAGAATAACATAATTTTGCTTCTTTTCAGAGTATTTAAAATAAAAAACGTACAACCTATCTAAAGAGTACTATTTAATGTATTCGTATATCTTCAGGTACAACCAGAAAAGTGACATTTGGTCTCTTGGGTGTGTCCTTTATGAACTTCTAAGCCTCACCAAAGTGTTTGACGCCACAGTGAGTATTATATGTCCACGGACACACTTCTAGTAGAAGGATTACATCACTCGTGACTCTGAATGGACTTTAAACTCGAATATGAAGTTCTCAGAATTGTACATCATTTGGATTTTGTAAACGGATTTTGAACAGATTTGTGTGTACAACAAACATGGTAACGTGTGTTGCCATCTGCTTTGTGGATGTTATTTATTTTGGGTGAATTATGATTACAGTGTAGATACAAAAAGAAATTGTATACATACATGCCCACACACACACACATGCACAGAAAAATACACATCACAAATACACCACCACATACACTCACCCACCCACTCACCCACTCACCCACTCACCCACTCACCACCACCCACTCACTCACTCATCCACTCACCCACCCACTCACCCACCCACTCACTCATCCACTCACTCACCCACTCACCCCCACCCACCCACTTCACCCACTCCCCCCACCCACTCATCCACCCACTTACCCACCCACCCACTCACCCACCCACCCACTCACTCATCCACCCACTCCCACTCACCCACCCCCACCACCCACCCACCCACTCACTTCCCATCACCACCCACCACACTCACACTCACCCACCCACCACTCACTCACCACTCCCACCCACTCACCCACTCACCCACCCACTCACCCACTACTCACTCACCCACTCACCCACCACCTCACTCACCCACCTCACTCATCACTCACCCACTCACCCACTCACCCACTCACTCACCCACTCACTAATCACCCACTCACCCACTCACTCACCCACTCACCACTCACTCACCCACTCACTCACCACCCACTCACCCACTCACTCACTAATGCACTCCCACTCACCCACTCACACTCACTCACCCACTCACCACCTCACCCACTCACCCACTCACTCACTCATGCACCCACTCACCCACTCACCTCACCACCCACTCACCCACTCACTAATGCACCCACTCACTCACCCACTCACCACTCACCCACTCACTCACCCACTCACTCACCACACCCACTCACCCACTCACTCACCACTCACCCACCCACTCACCCACTCACTCACTCATCACCCACTCACCCACTCACTCACTCATGCCACTCACTCACCCACTCACCCACTCACTTACTAATGCACCCACTCACTCACTCACCCACTCACTCATGCACCCACTCACCCACCCACTCACCCACTCACTCACCAACCCACCCACCCACTCACCCACTCACTCACTAATGCACTCACCCACCCACTCACTCACTCATGCACCCACTCACCCGCCCAGCCCGCCAGAGTCTAACTGAGTGTTGTATGTCCATAGAACCCGCTGAGACTCGCGTCAGAGATTGTTCACAGTCAGTTTGATGAGGTCAGTCCCAAGTACTCCAGCAACATACGCACACTGGTCAACAACATGCTGGACAAGGTACGGTCATCTACTTCATCAACTCTGAGTCATCTACCGACCTTTGCTTATCATGTGGTGATAGCAAACCATTGTGGCACCACACATTGAGAGCTAATGGTAACCATTGAGAGCTAATGGTAACCATTGAGAGCTAATGGTAACCATTGAGAGCTAATGGTAACCATTGAGAGCTAATGGTAACCATTGAGAGCTAATGGTAACCATTGAGAGCTAATGGTAACCTTACTTGACATTGAAGCTAATGGTAACCATTGAAAGCTAATGGTAACCATTGAAAGCTAATGGTAACCATTGATTTTGGAGAATACTATTAATGATCTTGATTCCATGAATATAGGTATATTACAATATTTCAGTGATAGTTTTGCCAGGGTTTATCCGAAACAAACTAGCATTAAAGTGGCATAAAGTCCCATGCAATACATGATGTAGTTTGCCTACTAAAAATAAACACAATATTGTCAAAATCTATGAATAATCAGGTCAACGTCTGATATAAAGATTATGTGACGCTTCTAAAGCCAGACAAGCTAACACAAGGCACTATCTGCCAGACTTCTGAATCTCATACACAGTGACATATATATATATATATATATATATATATATATATATATATATATATATATATATATATATACCAGGTATATATATACATTTGAGAGGGAGTCTTTATAACGTTTGCGTTGACTGCCAGTAGACCTCCTCCCCTCTGACAGTTCTCCATACAGCAGGTGCGTTGGTAACCTTTCTTCGCTCATTCTGACAACATGGCCAGCCCATTGAAGTTGAGCTGTCTTCAGTAGAGCATGAATGCCTTGCAGCCCTGCACGCTTGAGGACCTCTGTGTCTGGGATCATGTCTTGCCAGGTGATGCGAAGCAATCTGCACAGGCAATTGATATGGAATCTGTTTAGCTTCCTTGCGTACCTACAGTAGACTGTCCATGTCTCGCAGGCATAGAGGAGAGTGGTCATCACTACAGCTTTGTAGACTTTCAGCTTTGTTTGGAGATTGAGTCCTTGTTGTTCCTACACATTCTTACGAAGCCTTCCAAAAGCTGTGCTTGCTTTGGCAATTTTTGCATCAACCTCGTCATCGATAGGCACATTTCAGGACAGGGTACTGTCGAGATATGTGAACTTGTCAACAGTTTGCAGCTTCCGGCCCGATCTTGACTGTGATGGTTGGATCGTGGTAGTGGGTGAGTGTGTGTGTGTGTGTGTGTGTGTGTGTGTTTGTGTGTGTGTGTGTGTGTGTTTGTGTGTGTGTGTGTGTGAGTGTGTGTGTGTGTGTGTGTGTGTGTGTGTGTGTGTGTTTGTGTGTGTTTGTGTGTTGTGTGTGTGTAGTGTGTTTGTGTGTGTGTGTGTTGTATATATATATATATATATATTAGTTTATTATATATATATATATATATATGTGTGTGTGTGGTATGTGTGTATAGTGTGTATATATATATGATGTGTGTGTGTGTGTGTGTGTGTAGTGTGTGTGTGTGTGTGTGTGTGTGTGTGTGTGTGTGTAGTGTGTGTGTGTGTGTGTGTGTGTGTGTGTGTGTGTGTGTGTGTGTGTGTGTGTGTGTGTGTGTGTGTGTGTGTGTGTGTGTGTGTGTGTGTGTGTGTGTGTGTGTGTGTGTGTGTGTGTGTGTGTGTGTTCTATAGTAAGTTAGCAAAGACTTAACCTGTCTGTAAGTGATGGGTAGACAGACCTCTGGATGATTCAGGTTCATTACTGGTACTTATTCATATACCAGTACCCATACTTGTTACTCGGGTACTTTTGTTGGGTGTACTCCCCAGCCTCATTATAAAATGTCTCAGTCATTGCCATCCCACTAGCAATTAGATACAGCCATTACTGTATGTCTTCTCTCTGGGGCTTTGTGTCTGGTGCCATTGGCTGCTGTCAAGAAGTGGAAGATTGGGTGAACAAATTTGTTGTTTTCAGTGAATATAATATCCATGTCTGTGGGCAGTGTTGAGGAAACATTGCTACTTGGTACACCCAAAATTATTCCAACACCTGTGTTGGGACATGAAAGTGTGGTGTTTCATTTTAGATTTATGGAAAGAAAATTATTTATTCTAGCCACCAGGTGGCAGGCAGGGTAGTTCATTCTAGTCCACCAGGTGGCAGTAGCTGCTGTTTTTGAACTATTCCTGACAACACAGTTGGTGTGAGTTGAATATGATCTACTTCTGCCAATATGCACAGACTGACGTACGTCCCTCTGTGGGCCGCAGTATTGATGTCTCAACACACCAACATCAATGGCTTGGACGCAGTATAGCAGTCAGGAATTGTACAGTCGGTGTAACACTAACAGTGTCCCACAATTTGTAATCTCTGGATTATGAAGACTTTAAGTGGTGTTTGTTACCATAAGGCAGCAGCGTGAGACTTGTTGTACTTCAAGAGTCTTGGTCTTGGAGGGTTTGTGGTTCAGACACGATGTGTTCCTGTGGTTAATCGGAATATTCTCTGGAGTAGTGGGATGCGGCTCGTGTTATGACGTAACTGAATGTCATGGTAAGTTGTTTAGATTGAGTGATCGCGGTTAAAGGTTTGTTTCAGTGGACTTGCAAAGACTTCACATGTCAGGACGTCTGTTTAAGAGAACAGACAACAGTGTGTCATGTTACTGACTTCATGGTTAATTTGTAAACACTTCTGAATCTACTTTGTGGAGATGTGCACTGTCAGGATAAATTTGATTGATTTGTGCACCCAAGGATATAAAGCACACGGGACAAAAGAAACACTGGACATGACAAAATATTGGACGTAGGAAACAATGGACGTAAAGAGGTTTAGACATAAAGTTTAGGAATAGTGGACACATGAAACATTGGACATAAGCAAATTTGATATAGAGAACATTGGAGTTACGCAACTTTGGACATGGGAAACATTGGACTTAACGTACATCAGCTTAGTTAAATTGTGCCTTATATGCAAGAAACATTGGATATAAGGCACAGTTTAACCAAGCTCCAGTTTATTCAACACAAATGCATACATCAATGTAGTCAGGCATCACACTGCCAAGTTGCTGGGTCAAGGTTCTTCCTTTGTTTTTAATGTAAATAGGACCGTGTCATAAAAACATCAATATAAATAATTATGTGTTTTTCTGCCTTAGTATATTATCATATTGATACATAAGTATTCTTCTTCTTATTGTTATTATATTTTGCTACAGGACGCCTCCAATCGCCCCTCAGCTGATGACATACTCCAACACACCATTTTCTCTGATGGACTGGCAGAGTAAGTGTCTCTCTGCAAATATTTTGGTGTTTCAGCTAAGATTATGTGTCTATCCTTTCCAGCTACAAATGTTATGTTACTTGAAACTACATTAGATGTAAACAAACAGTTAGATGCTATATTAATCAGCACCCACCCCTGTGTGCTACTATTACTAGAATATCTTGCCACCTTAGATTCTACCAAACTTTGTTGTGATGCCTTATAAGTAGTGAGTGTAGATTATTTAGGCACCCTGCCAGTTCTCGGCCATGTCTTTGTTAACCAGTCCTCTAGAGCCACCTGGTGCTTCTGCAATTAACTGGCTTATTACTTATTGCTTCACATGGGTAGAGTTGCTGCTATTTATAGTTATACATTATGTGATATGTTGATAGCAACTCCTACACAATTTTACCGTTTTCTGGTACAATTCTGCTGATGATATCATGTGATCTGAATCACTTGATATCTGGCTTTCTTTCACACTTAGGCTGTTCTTAGGCATTGTGTGCACAGTGGGTGGATTTGTATATGCATTATGTATGCTTTATATACAGATTCGTAAATGATCATACGTGACCCAACAATAAGTAAGACATGTCTTTTAATCAAGTTATTTGCCTTTATGTTTTAATTGTTTGAAATTATTGTGTATTGTGTAATGATACAATTTGTGCTGTTTGTTGTTGGAAATAAATTATTGATCGATAAATTTATTTATCTATTTATTAAGTTGCAGTGTTTTTGACAACTTAATATCAATTTTATGCATTCGTCACAAACATTTTATTGTAGGAGTATGGATAAGAAGGTGTGGGAGTTGGACGCAGCCACTCGCAGAGCCAAAATGTCTGCCACTCCAGCTGCTGAAGTTCTCCCCGTTGTCACCTCCAAGTGCAGCGAGGTCAGTCGGTCATCCAGATTCATCAAATAAAAATGATGCTTTTCCTTATTTTAAATGTACTACTACAAGTGCACTGCTAAGATTCTGTTTACTTGTATTAAATTGTAGCATAACAAACAATACAGTCCGTGTTCATAATATATATTACTCAAACTTGCACAGTATCTTTTTGACATCACCCTTTTATAAATAAGTTGTATACATTGTTATCAATGATATATGCCTATAATGTTGCTGTAAAGTGTTTGTTTGCTATAACCTTCTCTGGCTATGTTTGTGGTGACAGTTGTATATATGTGGTAGTGTTTGTACTTTGTAATGTCAGTTGTATAACTTGTGTTATGTTTGTGGTGTTGTATGTACAACTGGTGTTATGTTTGTAGTGTCAGGTGCACATATGGTGTGTTTGTGGTGTTAGGTGTACATTTATTGTTTGTGGTGTCAGGTGTACACATATGTTGTGTTTGAGATGTCCGGTGTATGTATGGTGTTATGTTTGTGGTGGCAGGTGTACAACTGGTGTTGTGTTTGTGGTGTCAGGTGTACGTATGGTGTTGTTTTTGTGGTGTTAGGTGTATGTACATATGGTGTTGTGTTTGTGGTGTCAGGTGTACATCTGGTGTTGTGTTTGTCCAATGTCGTGTCAGGTGTACATTTGGTGTTGTGTTTGTCATGTCAGGTGTACATCTGGTGTTGTGTTTGTCGTGTCAGGTGTACATAATGGAGTTGTGTTTGTGGTGTCAGGTGTACATCTGGTGTTGTGTTTGTCGTGTCAGGTGTACACCTGGTGTTGTGTTTGTCATGTCAGGTGTACATCTGGTGTTGTGTTTGTCGTGTCATGTGTACATCTGGTGTTGTGTTTGTCGTGTGAGGTGTACGTCTGGTGTTGTGTTTGTTGTGTCAGGTGTACATCTGGTGTTGTTTTTGTCGTGTCATGTGTACATCTGGTGTTGTGTTTGTGGTGTCATGTGTACATCTGGTGTTGTGTTTGTTGTGTCAGGTGTACATCTGGTGTTGTGTTTGTCGTGTCATGTGTACATCTGGTGTTGTGTTTGTCGTGTCAGGTGTACATCTGGTGTTGTGTTTGTTGTGTCATGGGTACATCTGGTGTTGTGTTTGTCGTGTGAGGTGTACGTCTGGTGTTGTGTTTGTTGTGTCAGGTGTACATCTGGTGTTGTGTTTGTTGTGTCATGGGTACATCTGGTGTTGTGTTTGTCGTGTCAGGTGTACATCTTGTGTTGTGTTTGTGGTATCAGGTGTACATATGGAATTGTGTTTGTCGTGTCAGTCAGGGGTACACCTGGTGTTGTGTTTGTCATGTCAGGTGTACATCTGGTGTTGTGTTTGTCGTGTCAGGTGTACATTTGGGGTGGTGGCCGTATGACTCCCCAGAAGATTGACATGTTCACGAAGGGAAGGAGTGCGTTACAAGTAAGCTGGCGGCCATGCATATCTTTGTCAATTTCCTAAATGTCAACTGCGTAAAAACAATAAATAAAATGTCACATTCCGTGTTATGGCTATGTCTGCACCTACAAGTGTATTCATTTACCGACTGAATTCCAAGATACACTGCTCTACAATATGTCTACACTGATCTCCAAAACATCTACTTTGCATACATTATTATATCTGCATTTTATTTGGAAGTGACACAGTTGTAAACATTCAAGTTACTGTTATACAGTTTTATACTAGAAGCTTGAATCCATCCATTTTGGAAATAATCTTATACACATATTTCACAGTTTACAATGCTGAAGCATATTTTAACACCACTAATGAGTGGTAACATAACCACTTGTACAGACCTGCCAGAATGAAACTGGTACACTCACAGTGAAATTCATTGTTGTACATCATTGTCTGTCTGTTAGGTAACAACTCCCAATTGTGTATCAAATTTAACATTCTTTAAAAAAACATGATACATTAATAAACATAAGATTTGATTCACAGTTGGGGGACGCTGTCTGCTGATAGGTAGACAGTAATGTACAAAAATGAATTTCAAAGTGACTGTACTGGTTACTTTTGGGCAGTGCTGTATGTCCTGACATATACTGACCAGTGCGTACCTGTGTCCAGGTGTCGGCCGGTCACTCCCACTTGGCAGTCATCACAGTGGAGAAGGAACTCTACACGTGGTCGGTGAGTTAAATGTCCATCAGACACAGTTCTCATCCAACTCTTTTTGTGTCAAAATTGTCTGCCGCCTGTCAGGAAGTAATCTAGTCATTGCCCCTTGAAAAGCTATTCATTTGATCAAATGTGTACTGAATTTACTTTAAAATATTTAGTTTGTATGTTGGACAAACTATTAAATAGTGTTTAAGTAGTTTGTAATTTTATTAGACGTACTCTTCTCTACTATTCATATATCAGGGCTTACTGTCAATACAATTAATATTAGTATTATTATATACAATTAAAGTACGAATAAAATAGTAAAAAGGTAAAGTAATTAAACTGTTCACATGTTATGGGATACTTAGGTTTTTCGTATAATAACAATAATAATAAATGTAGGGCCCACTTAAATTATTTACTTATTAGGGTTACTTAAAGTATTAAAATATTAGAGCCTCCTTAAACTATTCGTTTATACTTTAGTTATACTTATTTAATTTCATATTTAAGGCCTACTTAAACTATTCGAAATAACACCACTTAATCGTACAACAAAGCGCCGGACTTGTGATGGGGTAAATTAATGGATGAGGGAGTTTAAAGAAAAAATTTATCCATGTACATCTTGCATATGACAGCAAGATATATGTCAAAGAGATGTGTCGCTCCGCCCTGACTTCATGTGTGACGTGATGTTTCAGAACATGCAAGGAGGGGGGTTGATGGTTGGTCAGCTGGGACACGGAGACACAGCCGCCTACAAGGCCCCAAAGAAAGTGGAAACTTTTGAAAACATTCCTGTCAGACAGGTGTCATG
The DNA here is from genome assembly GCA_025642075.2 of Ridgeia piscesae. NCBI lineage: Eukaryota > Metazoa > Annelida > Polychaeta > Sabellida > Siboglinidae > Ridgeia > Ridgeia piscesae. The sequence continues at coordinate 100,350 of JAODUO010000115.1, forward strand.
TGGAGCCGATTTCACAGTCTGTGTCACAGGTAATAGTTTCCACTATACTAGACTTGAAGTATTGCTTGAAATGTTATAATTAGCATTATTATGCTTGTCTGCAGTGCTGTGGCTTCAGTGGTTGTACTGAGGTATGTGTACACACACACTTACACACACCCATATATATATATATATATATATATATATATATATATATATATATATATATATATACAACTATTTTTTAATAAAATTAATTCATAATATATTTAAAGGCATATTTTGTCAAGCGTTGTCAAATATAATGTGAAATTTATGAAAAACATTTCTAATTACATTTTGCCATGATACCTGTCATCTGCTGTAGGCTATCATGATTATAAAGATTGAAAATGTCTACCCAAGTGTATAATGCCAACTGAATTCGCAAACATCAAGGCCTGTTTGTGTGCAGACTTGAATCACTCAATAAAACACACAGTGTTAGGCTGCAGTTTGAACTAACTGTGATACATAATGGGTTTGATGAAGCATGCATAATGTGTGTGTAGGCTGACTTCCAAGTACTCAGTCCTGTCTCTGACAGCAGCACCTAATGTTGACTTGAGAACCCTGGGGCATGGGTAAATATAGACACTGTACCATTGTCCAGTGAGGTCACCCAATGGCTGTAATAATCACCTAACGAAGGCAGCAAAATATAAGCTAACTGTGTTCTATGAGTGTGTTATGAAGTGACTGTGTTCTATGAGTGTGTTATGAAGTGACTGTGTTCTATGAGTGTGTTATGAAGTGACTGTGTTCTATGAGTGTGTTATGAAGTGACTGTGTTCTATGAGTGTGTTATGAAGTGACTGTGTTCTATGAGTGTGTTATGAAGTGACTGTGTTCTATGAGTGTGTTATGAAGTGACTGTGTTCTATGAGTGTGTTGTTAAGTGACTGTGTTCTATGAGTGTGTTATGAAGTGACTATGTTGTGTTCTATGAGTGTGTTATGAAGTGACTATGTTGTGTTCTATGAGTGTGTTATGAAGTGACTGTGTTCTATGAGTGTGTTATGAAGTGACTGTGTTCTATGAGTGTGTTATGAAGTGACTGTGTTCTATGAGTGTGTTGTTAAGTGACTGTGTTCTATGAGTGTGTTATGAAGTGACTATGTTGTGTTCTATGAGTGTGTTATGAAGTGACTATGTTGTGTTCTATGAGTGTGTTATGAAGTGACTGTGTTCTATGAGTGTGTTATGAAGTGACTGTGTTGTGTTCAATGAGTGTGTTATGAAGTGACTGTGTTGTGTTCAATGAGTGTGTTATGAAGTGACTGTGTTGTGTTCAATGAGTGTGTTATGAAGTGACTGTGTTGTGTTCAATGAGTGTGTTATGAAGTGACTGTGTTGTGTTCAATGAGTGTGTTATGAAGTGACTGTGTTGTGTTCAATGAGTGTGTTATGAAGTGACTGTGTTGTGTTCAATGAGTGTGTTATGAAGTGACTGTGTTGTGTTCTATGAGTGTGTTATGAAGTGACTGTGTTGTGTTCTATGAGTGTGTTATGAAGTGACTATGTTGTGTTCTATGAGTGTGTTATGAAGTGACTATGTTGTGTTCTATGAGTGTGTTATGAAGTGACTGTGTTCTATGAGTGTGTTATGAAGTGACTGTGTTCTATGAGTGTGTTATGAAGTGACTGTGTTCTATGAGTGTGTTATGAAGTGACTGTGTTCTATGAGTGTGTTGTTAAGTGACTGTGTTCTATGAGTGTGTTATGAAGTGACTATGTTGTGTTCTATGAGTGTGTTATGAAGTGACTATGTTGTGTTCTATGAGTGTGTTATGAAGTGACTGTGTTCTATGAGTGTGTTATGAAGTGACTGTGTTGTGTTCAATGAGTGTGTTATGAAGTGACTGTGTTGTGTTCAATGAGTGTGTTATGAAGTGACTGTGTTGTGTTCAATGAGTGTGTTATGAAGTGACTGTGTTGTGTTCTATGAGTGTGTTATGAAGTGACTGTGTTGTGTTCTATGAGTGTGTTATGAAGTGACTGTGTTGTGTTCAATGAGTGTGTTATGAAGTGACTGTGTTGTGTTCAATGAGTGTGTTATGAAGTGACTGTGTTGTGTTCAATGAGTGTGTTATGAAGTGACTGTGTTGTGTTCATGAGTGTGTTATGGAGTGACTGTGTTGTGTTGAGTGTGTTATGAAGTGACTGTGTTGTGTTCTATGAGTGTGTTATGAAGTGACTGTGTTGTGTTCTATGAGTGTGTTATGGAGTGACTGTGTTGTGTTCTGTGAGTGTGTTATGAAGTGACTGTGTTGTGTTCTGTGAGTGTGTTATGAAGTGACTGTGTTGTGTTCAATGAGTGTGTTATGAAGTGACTGTGTTGTGTTCTGTGAGTGTGTTATGAAGTGACTGTGTTGTGTTCTATGAGTGTGTTATGAAGTGACTGTGTTGTAGCTGAGTTAGTAGGACTGTTACGCTGACTTCCAGTTGTATGTAGAATTAAATTCAAATTGGCTACTGTTACATGTTGTACTCTTTCTACTCAACAACTGACATACTTTGTTAATCCGTTACATTTTCCTGATACCCTTACATCATACATTTTCAAGCAATTTGTTTTCCTAAAACTAAACTCAATATAGGCAACCAAACTTTTCTGTAGCTGCTCAAACAACCTGGAATCAACTCCATATTATAATTAAATCTTCTCAAATTCCAGCCACCCTTCATTAAAAACCTCAAAATGTATTTGTTTTAAATTGCTTTTCCAACATAATTTTATGCCGATTCTATTCTCCAATGATGAAGCTTGCCTGTCCCCATTTATGATTATGCCAAATGATTCTGTTTGTTGCATTTGTACTTGCAATTTCAAGGATATTGTCTCTATAGAAGTGTTACATTTACTATACTATTACTATACCATACTTGTATACTATACTATATACTAATTATATACTATACTATACTATACTATACTATACTATACTATACTATACTATACTATACTATACTATACTATACTATACTATACTATACGTTAGTGATTCTGTCGGAAATGAGTCTGTCATGTAATGACTCACATAACTCCAACTAATAAGTCTCACGTGTCATAACCCTGTTGTAGATGAGTCAGACGTCTATGCCTTTGGCTCCGACTACGACGGATGTCTGGGATGTGACGGTGACGAGGGTAGCGAGGTTTGCACCCCAAAACTGATCAGCTTCTTCGCGGGGACCCGAGTGCAGCAGGTGTCCTGTGGAGACGCCCACGTGGTCGCCCTCACCGAGGCGGGAGACGTCTACACGTGGGGCTGCGGTGAATTCGGTCAGTTTACTGCTTGTGCAGGCATTGTGTCATGATTTTACAGGGAAAAGTTCCTGGAAAATATGAACATTATTAATTGTTATTGTTATTTATTTCATTATTGTTTTTATTATGTTTAATTGTCATCCGTGTTAGTTATTCAGGTTTATCTGAGCATCGAACACCCAGTTTGGACAATGAATAATCAGTAGGAGTTGTAGATGTGACTTAATGTAATATTATCTGAAGTAGCAACATTATATTGCTCTCTGTACGGCAGATTATAGGAGGAATTTACCTTAACCACTAATCTGATCTTTCCTCCAGGCCGTCTTGGTTTAGGATGCGAAGATGACTTTGCCCTTCCACAAAAGGTAAAGCCATTAATATTTTAATTCACAATTAGTTGCGTATCATAATTACTTTGTTAAATTTTTTATTTCTGTCCTGTGAGATTTATAATGAGCCTTAAACAGGTGCAGTTGTCATTTTTGTTAAATTTAGGTTACCTTACAGCAGGTGAATATTTTAAGAATAAGCTATTACTTGTTATTTTGTGTTCTAGTAATAGGCTTATGAAATTGTTAATGCATGTGTGATTATTACTCTGAATATACTTGTATGTATATAGAGCACAACTGTGATCTTAGAAGAATATCGCGCATATTTAATCAGTGAAGAGAATATCAGATATATTTTTCAGAGATAAACGTAATAAGTGAAGTGTTAATAACATAATTACCAAAACAGAAAACTAGATTTTTTTAAACACAAGACAAATCCCAAATATTAGACTGCTAAGTAGATAATTGCATGTCATTTTATTTTTGGTTTCTTTCAGTTATGATTTGTGGTAGAATATTTTATTGGAATTATTCACCGTTCTGTAATGTGTTGGCATTGCCTTTACGTGTTTGGCAGCCAGATTTATGTTCTCTAACGAGACAGTGGGATACTTTCAGGTTGAAACTCGCGGGAAGCACGCTATAAAGAGTGTCCATGCTGGATCCGATGGCACCTTTATGATACGTACAAATGGCCGCCTCCTGGCATGTGGAAGCAACGAAGACAACAGACTCGGTTTTAACAGTGTGGCAAGGGGCCTTCATAAACGAAAACAAGAGGTTTGGATCATTCAGATATTGTTAAACCCCCACTGTAAGCCTCCCCACAGGCGCACATACCCTAATTAATGCACACCCCTTTTTATAGAAGTGAAACCACACACGGAAACAAATACATTTGCTACGTGTGCTTTAAAATGCTACAAAATTGTAATATTGATGACACCACTTTGCGGAGGTTTCAAGATAACAATTATTTGTACTTTGGCTGTTTTAGCTATACATGCCACCAGACTATTATACCTGCTGCCATCTCATGTCTCTGGTCCCTCAGATATCATACGACATTCCGTACCAGTGCACGTTTACCACGGTGAAGCCTCTGAGTAAACACGATGTGGCCTCCGTAGCCCCCGGGAAGACACACACAGCTGTCATTGACAGTAAGTCTTCTTTTCCTCTTTTATTTTTTAAATACAAGTGCTGAATGTGTGCTGTGGCGATGGCTTCACAGTCGTGTCAACCTCAGGTAAGTCACACCTTCCTCAGTAATACATCTCTGATTGTATCATGTCCAAATAATTGTTTGTTCAGTTGCATTGTAAGCTAAATCTAGTAATGAATACCCAAAAAACAAATAGTTGAGCTTTATTTTTTAAATAGAGCTCAAGATATCTTTCTGAATCCATTGAAGCTTTCAGTGTCTTCTCGACACCCTAGTCAACGTTGGGCTGCTGGTTACTTGGTCAGCGTGTGGCTGTGTTGTTGGTCACATGACACAATTCCATGAAGATTGCAGGAAGGTTGTACCCAGAATCTCGATTGACTGCTGGCCACCTCTCTCTGATTTTGATCGCCTCGCTGATTTTTCTTTCACCTGAAGTTTTTCTCTAGCAAGAACTGTTGCTTCTGTGGCTGTTGTGCCCTGGCCTTCGTTCACTCTATATTCTCCGACCGCTGTAAGTGGTGGATTCGGAAAGGTATCTTGACCTTTATTTACAATGTGGATTTAACCGAATCCAGGTTATTTTATAGGATTTTACCAATTAGATATGCGTTTTTTATTATAACAACATGTGTTACTACCTCTGTCACATGTGTCACTAGCTCTGTCACATGTGTTACTACCTATGTCACATGTGTTACTACCTCTGTCACATGTGTTACTGCCTCTGTCACATGTGTTACTACCTCTGTCACATGTGTTACTACCTCTGTCACATGTGTTACTACCTCTGTCACATGTGTTACTACCTCTGTCACATGTTTTACTACCTCTGTCACACATGTTACTATCTCTGTAAATTCATTTTTTGTTACTACCTCTGTCACATGTGTTACTACCTCTGTCACATGTGTTACTACCTCTGTCACATGTGTCACTACCTCTGTCACATGTGGTACTACCTCTGTCACATGTGTTACTACCTCTGTCACACATATTACTATCTCTGTCACATGTGCCACTACCTCTGTCACACGTGTTACTACCGCTGTCACATGTGTTACTACCTCTGTCACACGTGTTACTATCTCTGTCACATGTGTTACTACCTCTGTCACATGTGTTACTACCTCTGTCACATGTGTTACTACATCTGTCACATGTGTTACTACCTCTGTCACATGACGGTGTACTAAAGACCCAATAAGGTATCTTGACCTTTATTTACAATGTGGATTTAACCGAATCCAGGTTATTTTATAGGATTTTACCAATTAGATATGCGTTTTTTATTATAACAATTGGGTGTCGGAGTGGACATTTTCCATGGCCTAGTGGTGGGGATAGCGATGCAGGGTTATCAAAGTCACTGAGGTAGTTTTGGATATTTTTATGGCGTTGGTTTTTGTGTCGAAGGGAATGTTCAGTATTTGTCACCTTGATGTAGACAGTGTTTCGATGTTGCTTGATGCATTTGAGAACAGTCACAGAAGACAAGCACTGCATTGTAAACAACAACCAAATTACATCAACTGCATAAAGAACAGATTGACTTCATGTGTTAAACCCTGCACTGTATCCTCCCCACATGTGTTACTACCTCTGTCACATGTATTACTACCTCTGTCACATGTGTTACTACCTCTGTCACATGTGTTACTACCTCTGTCACATGTGTTACTACCTCTGTCACATGTATTACTGTCTCTGTCACATGTGTTACTACCTCTGTCACATGACTGTTACTACCTCTGTCACACGTGTTACTACCTCTGTCACATGTGTTACTAGCACTGTCACATGTGCCACTACCTCTGTCACATGTGTTACTACCTCTGTCACATGTGTTTATACCTACCTATGTCACATGTGTTACTACCTCTGTCACATGTGTCACTAGCTCTGTCACATGTGTTACTACCTATGTCACATGTGTTACTACCTCTGTCACATGTGTTACTGCCTCTGTCACATGTGTTACTACCTCTGTCACATGTGTTACTACCTCTGTCACATGTGTTACTACCTCTGTCACATGTGTTACTACCTCTGTCACATGTTTTACTACCTCTGTCAACATGTTCTACTGCCTCTGTCATATGTCCTACTACCTCTGTCACATGTGCATTCGAAAGGTACTACCTCTGTCACATGTGTTACTACCTCTGTCACATGTGTTACTACCTCTGTCACATGTGTCACTACCTCTGTCACATGTGGTACTACCTCTGTCACATGTGTTACTACCTCTGTCACACATATTACTATCTCTGTCACATGTGCCACTACCTCTGTCACACGTGTTACTACCGCTGTCACATGTGTTACTACCTCTGTCACACGTGTTACTATCTCTGTCACATGTGTTACTACCTCTGTCACATGTGTTACTACCTCTGTCACATGTGTTACTACATCTGTCACATGTGTTACTACCTCTGTCACATGACGGTGTACTAAAGACCCAATAACTTGTTTCTAATCAAAACATTAAGACATTCACAATATAAATTAATTCACTGTGCATGCATCTGGCAGGTTTATCACGACTCATCACTTTCGGCTCAAACAAATTTGGGCAGCTTGGTGTGGGCGACTACAAGGTGAGGTCAGGGGTCAACATTGTGTCCTCCCTCCTCATTGGCAAACAAGTGCTGAATGTGTGCTGTGGCGATGGCTTCACAGTCGCGTCAACCTCAGGTAAGTCACACCTTCTTCAGTAATACATCTCTGATTGTATCATGTCCAAATAATTCTTTGTTCAGTTGCATTGTAAGCTAAATCTAGTAATGAATACCCAAAAAACAAATAGTATGCACATAGTTAAAATCAATTAAAAAACATACGTAAAGCCATAGAAATTATGTCTGATTAAAAGAATGATGTTAAAATAGTCAAAAATTCTATAGATTCATGAAATGGTTCTGAAACAGTTGAGTCCCAAAAGCCACTTTTTCTGCCCATTTCAGCTAACTCGACAGAATCAGTAATAAATTCAGTCTGTGCTGTAGTTAAAATGTTCCATAAAAAGCTGTTATAATGTTAGATGCTTAAAAAGAACAAACAATTTTCTCAGCCTTTCTTTGAACTTGTGCTTAATATTCTAGCATAATCATGTTTGTGCATGTGTTGATGTTAGTTGGTGGTGATGTTGACAATCAGGTGTTGCTGTTGTCAAACAATCAGGTGTTGTTGTTGTCAGACAATCAGGTGTTGTTGTTGTCAGACAATCTGGTGTTGTTGTTGTCAAACAATCAGGTTTGTTGTTGTCAGACAATCATCTGGTGTTGTTGTTGTTGTTGTCAGACAATCAGGTGTTGTTGTCAAACAATCAGGTGTTGTTGTCAGACAATCATCTGGTGTTGTTGTCAAACAATCAGGTGTTGTTGTCAGACAATCATCTGGTGTTGTTGTTGTCAGACAATCACGTGTTGTTTTCAAGCAATCACGTGTTGTTGTCAGATAACCAGGTGTTGTTGTTGTCAAAGAATCAGGTGTTGTTGTCAAACAATCAGGTGTTGTTGTTGTCAAACAATCACGTGTTGTTGTTGTCAGACAATCAGGTGTTGTTGTTGTCAAAGAATCAGGTGTTGTTGTCAGACAATCAGGTGTTGTTGTTGTCAAACAATCAGGTGTTGTTGTTGTCAAACAATCAGGTGTTGTTGTTGTCAGACAATCACCTGGTGTTGTTGTTGTCAGACAATCATGTGTTGTTTTCAAGCAATCATGTGTTGTTGTTGTCAGATAACCAGGTGTTGTTTTCAAGCAATCATGTGTTGTTGTTGTCAGATAACCAGGTGTACTCATGGGGGTTGTGTGAGAACGGTAGACTTGGCACGGTCTCCTCTGACACAAGCAAGAAGGTCGAGGTGCCGTGCTACGCCCTGCCCAGACCCATCTTTGGCTCGCTGCATGCGGTCACAGATGTCGCCAGTCACCATTGGTCCACTATTCTGGTCGCAGGTATGTGTGGGGGGACACTCTACAGGGTGACCCATAAATCTGGAATCATACTTAATTTGTAAAGATGTCCCGATCTGACACCATTGGATTTCAGTCTCGGGGGTCACTTAAACGTGCCTGTCTACATGGAGAAAATTCGGAATGTGGCAGTGTATTGTAGACGTATGTATGGTACCACTGCTCCTGACACCAGTCATCATGTGCTTGTCTACTCGGTATCTTGTCTCGATTTGTTTACCAGAAATAATAATTGATTCACTGAGCACATTCTGTGAATAAAAACATTTGTATTGACATTTTTCTTTATGTTTTCCTACGATTCCAGACTTACGGGACACCCTATAGTGTCTGTCTGGTGGGGTTTAAACATTGTTGTTTCCCTCGGTGTTAGGATGATGCATCCTAGATATGAATCCTCAACTTCTGATTGTGTTCTTCCCTTCAGTGATCTATCTGTCTCCGCCAACCTTCTCCACTCTCCTCTATGTTTTAGCCGTCATTCTCCATTCCTGTCCCAATTTCAAAATTTCTCTTTATGCAGTCTCTTTATGCAATAAATACAGATATGTTTTTCAGTTGATTTCGGATTCTCTTACTTGCGGGGGAAGTTAAGTTACCTGTCATAACAGATTAACACTCGAGTGGATTCCCCCAAGGGTTAATAAAGTATTACTTGTGTTGCACCAGATGTACACTCAGTAGCTCTCTGTCATGTGTGCAACTTCCCCATGAACACTGACAGGTGACATTTCCACAAACTCAATCTATAACATTGTAACCGCCATGGTGACAAACTCCAAGGAATAAATCGCAAAAACAATGGGTTGGACAATACAAGAAAGCACATGTCACCAAATATACAGAAGGAAACAAGGAACTCACTGGGCCAGATTCAAAGAGCATAAGAACAGGATGTACTTAAAACAATATTTAATAAATGAAAAATGTCCCTAATACAAGCTTATATCCTGGCTATGGACTATGTAGAACTAAATAAGGCTTGTATTATTATAAACATGAGAAATATCTTTCAAAGATGTGAGTTTGTTTAGAAGATTTAGAAAAATGTGTAATTGCAGAAGTTGTCCAGTTCCCCAAAACCACAGTCATTGAATCAAGCTGATCACATAACTGCTTTTGGTATGATGTCTTGCATTGGGACCTTGTCTTCAACTATATCAAAATGGTCATCCTCTCAACAAAACATGTGTTTGCTGCCGAGCCTTTCCAAAAAACATAACGCAGAATATAAACCTTTCTGATTTGTGTGTTTATATGCACAATATAGATACATGTTACATGCATATTAGTATGAAAAATTAAAGGTTTTTGGGGCTGGTTAATGAAGTGATACCTTGATATGATTGTTATCAAAATGGTTCAGACATTTGTGTTAAAATGCATGTGTAATGAATGAAATTAAGTAACTAAATCATGATGGTATGTTCCTTTAATTAAATGATAACATTGATAAATTTGAAACAATGATAAAATACACAATACATTATATCACTTAACATTATTTTGACATCTGGAGAATTTGTGGAATTGTAAACAACTGAAAGGTCTCGGTAAAGTAGTTTGGAGGCGTCCATGCTTCAAAATAAATTCTTTGAAGTAAACATGGACTTCGGAATAATCTCATCCACATGTGTTGTTTTCTTTATGGTAGCATCTTTGTAGGGGCATAGACTTCCAACTCCACTTCTTCACTCGTGAATTCACATCTTTCCCCTTGGACTTTTATGACTCCTCTTCTTCCCAAAAGTCAAGTCAACTGTTTTAACATAGTATTTTATGTGCTTGAGTGTCAGCTGACTTTTGCAGCATTTTACTTCAACTCTGAAATAACAAATGTATAATGGCACACCAGTCACTAGAGAAGATACCCAAGAGATATCACGTTGCAATGGGGAAAACATAGTCATGTATTCTACATTATGTATTTCATGTGCCACTGAAACAATGTTGCAATCTGTGAATGTGTTGAAATATTTCTATTATGAATTCCATTTGCATTTCGTTAACATGATACTATTTGGGTTAATAACAGCAATCCGTTTCAAATATTACATATGTATGTGTGTATTATATGATATCGTTAAATGTTTACTATATCTGTCCTTTGTGCAAGGATGATACACCAAGAGCTAGCATGTTTTGTAGGTGTCTGAATGAAAACGGCTGCAAACTTATAACTTCATTTTGAATATGAAAATCTCTCATTGTGAATGGAATATAGCTAGTACAATCTCTCATTTGTTTGCCATGTGTGCATTATTAAATACAAACTTCATTTTGTGAATTGGGTATTAGACCTGCAGCAGAACCATGTTCATTTGGATCTGAGCCCAAACGTTCCCCCAGAGCAATGGAATGTGTTAAACAATGCTTCCTTCCCACGATAACGTAAAATACTGGATAAGATAAAATACACCATTTGGTATTATCAAACCATATTGTATTAAATTATGTCTTTATGTCATGCACAATTTTTATTTCACAAAATAAACAAGATACCCTCATATAGTATACCTTGAAATATAATCGGGGGAAACATGTATATCATAAAAATTGATAACGTAGAATACGTTCTTAATACGATCATTTGCCAAAATGAGAATATCAAAATATTTCATAGACACAAACTCTTATAAATGATTACAACACCATAGGAAGACAGCAAAAAAGAGGAAGCCAAGCTTCATCTGACTAAGCTATTTATATTTTTGTTAAGATAAAAGAAGCAATATTTGCTACTGGGGACATTTTCAATAGTTTTAACCATAATATGCATGAATTCAGGTTAATGTTGTTCTGGAGAGATAAATCCATAGACAAATTATCAAAAACAACTTGAAACAATAAATATAATCACAGAATCCTGCATCGGCTCTGATAAATATTATATATTAATGAGTCTATAAAGAACTTTTATAACTGTTTGACATTGGAAGGTTTTGTGTTCTGGATGTGTCAACAACAACAAAATTCATATGTTGTCCACTGATTTTAAACTAAAATACTTTTTAAATGATGTTTTGTAACCACTTCATACATAATTTGTTTAATTAAAGAATCTAGCCATAGCACAATTTCTAGACTAGTTCACATGGAATGTTGTAATGCTTTTTTTAATTTTACAACTTAAATGACATTACAAACTAATGTGAAATGTATGAAATCAAGCATAGATGTATGTGTATTTTTGTTCAGATTTATTATTGTCACGATGTACAATGTAGTATAATTATGCAATGTCATTTTAATTCACATCTTCATTTGTAATTATGGAAAAAATATTTCCTGTAAATGTTTCTTTTTCTTGTGAACTGTCTTGCTATCCAAGTTAAATGTACAACATTTAAGATTGGGTAAATAATACAATAATTCAGTTCATCCCAGTTAAGTTCCAATATTGTTGGACTCATTGCAACGTATTTCCACGTTTTGATAAATATACTAAGTTTGGATAAAAAAAAATCTTTTCTGTTGAATAGGTATTATTATTGTGGTAGATTTGCTCTGTTTTCATTATTGGACGACATGTCATTAAGACCTGAAACTGCTCGCAGAATTTGCGGTTTTCTGTATTTTTAATTGTGTACTTGCGCAATTGCAGCATATATAAAATAATTTATCTACGCCGTTCTGTGAGGTTATAAATATGTATAAAATATTATTTATAATCTGTTTTATGTCATTAAGCTTAAAGTAACGCCGCCAGGCGAGTGGTATGGTAACTAAACTTAATTGTGTGCATGTGGCGCCACCCTTTGATTAACGTGGCCACAGCCACATGGAATGTGGCGCGTGCCCAAACGTTACCTCACCAGATTTCATCTTTTTCGGATAACATGAAACCGTGAGCAGTTTTTGTAATCATTTTCCTGTTGATTATAACACTTATTATGTTGATAAGAAAGGTATACATTTGTTTGAATTACCGGTTTCTGACAAAGACTGCAGAATTGAAAGATACCGCGTCCGTGACTGATTGCAACAGAACGACATCGTGAATTTGAGATTATTTTATTCCACCCGCCCTTTTCTTTATAAGTTTATTGTAGTCTAAAACTAAATGTTTTATCTTGGATAATTTTGCCAACATTTGGGATTTATATTGGCGATTTAAAATGTTACTTGTGACCTAGAATCCCTTACAAGGTACAACATGATTTGCCTGGGCGTATTAAAGTAATTAGACGTTTTAATGGGACGCACGAGCCGTGACGTGAACGGCCAGGTACGCTTGCTAACACTGTCTATAATAGTAACATCACGTTATCGCGGCGCCGTGTTTTATGTATTTAATTATGTAAAAGTTCTAAAGGCTGATAATACTATTATTATTATTATTATTAATAATAATACTGTGCAAATGGCACAGCGTCAGCGTACTTTTGGTATTCTCACGTATAACGTCATTATCGTAAACTTAGTATTGGATTTATACATGGCTATAATTGTGTCTATTTTTTTTATAAATTTATTGCAGATTTACACAATTGTCACACAGTAACTTAAATAATGTATTTTTTAGTAAAAGAGAGAATGCTTTGTGTTTTTGGTGTTTTCTTTGAAGAGTATCTTCAAAAACAATCTCATGTTTTATTCAAGGTGTGTGCGTGTGTGTGTATATGTTTAATTTCATGATAGAATCTGGAATTTAAATGTTTATTAATAATTTACTTTGTTACAGACTGCAAACGTCGTTTGTATTTTTAAACATCAATTGATTTTTGTTACAATTTTTTTTCCATAAAATTAGACTATTGCTTAAGAAACAAATTACTTTTGAAGTAATTCATGTCTTTCATCTGTTTTCTAGAAAAGGTATTGGCACAGAAAACTATTGGGGGCACCCGTGTTAAATGTCCAGGTAAGTAGAATACATTCTGTATCACTAATAAAAGGTGTTAGATGCATGTGAACGAGATAATAATAAATTGTTTCCAGTTGATGTATGTTGACAATTCTTACATAATCATTTTATACTCGTCAACAAAAATGATAAGCATATCCAGTATATATTATGTGCATGCTACAATAAGATAGGGCAGACATGTGAAGTGAAAAAGTATACTGTACTGTGTAAATCTGTAATTTAAGTAAATACCAGAATATAATTTATAATAATAATGTTATAACAATTTATTTACTTACGAATATAGTGCATTAGTATTGGGGTAGGTAACAGTGACAAGTCAAGTGTTTTCAAGTGTTTTCAATAGTATCTGTGTTGCTAGCAACTGATTGAGTCCTTCATTCAGAAAATGCTGTGAAGTCCTTGGATGTGAGTGTGGTAGCTTGACTCTGTATGTGTTGGCCAGATGAAGGGGAGGATGAACCAAAGATGCAGTCCTCTCAGATGAATGAGAGCTCCGTTCCAACATGGCTGCAGCGGGTGAGTTCACAGTGAAATGTTTCCATTCTCACTGATTATCTACCCCCTCAATCTCTCTCTTGTTCTCTCTCATAGCTCGCTCTCCCTTCTTCCCTCCTTCCTTCACTCTGTCTTCTGCTACCTCTCCCTCTAACTCTCCGTCCCTCCCTCTCCCCCAGTCTCTCCCTCTTTCTCTCTCTGCCTATCTCTCTCCACCCCTTCCTCTCTCCCTACATCCCTCTCTTGCTCTCTGTGTTTACCGGTAGTTTGCCTGATTATCAATATAAGTTGCCCTGTTTACAACTGTAATATGTCATGTTATAAGTTTACAGTTGTAGTTTTACCTGGTTATATGTATACATAAGTATAATTTTCCTGTTTGAAAGTGTTATTTGAAAGTTTACAAAGTCCTATATGTTGCCTGTTTATAAGTAGTTTGTATATGGCTGGTATACAAGTGCATTTTGTCTTTATACATGTGGTGTTTGCCCTTTTACTAGTCTAACTTACCTGCTTACAAGTGCAATTATGTTTTGTTTTGCCTACAGGTGTAGTTTGACTGTTTGCAAATGTAGCTAGAAGTTTGTGTACAGATGAAGTTTGTCTTGTTTGTGAGTGTAGTTTGACATTTGCAAGTGTAATCTGTCTGTTTACAAAGTGCATTTGCCAGTTAACAAATGCAGTTTGTCTGCCATGACAGGAGTTGGCTGAATCGGTGATCATATCTGGTGAGAGCCAAGAAACACAATGGTCTCTGCCTCTCAGCTCCAAGACCCAGGTAAGACTTGTGTTCATCTTCTCTCCCTTATGGTCTGTATTGTGTGTGTCGGTATGGTGTTGGCGCCTGTACATTCACCTGTACTGTTCTAGTAGAGTAACCGTGTGAGTCCAAGCTGAAGGTGTTTGTGCTTGCTCTCTGCCTAGTTGCACCTGTGTCACCTGTTGTTTTTGTGTACATGAGTGCACGGAGTAGACACACAACTAATTCTCATATTTTAATGAGAGATGTCTCTAGAGTTAGATCTTATCATCTACTCTCTACTCGCCTCTCTAGCACTAGATCTCATCAACTTTCTCTACTCACCTTCTCTAGCACTAGATCTCATCAACTATTCTCTACTCACTTCTCTAGTACTAGATCTCATCAACTATTCTCTACTCACCTTCTCTAGCACTAGATCTCATCAACTATTCTCTACTCCTCTCTAGTACTAGATCTCATCAACTATTCTCTACTCACCTCTCTAGCACTATATCTCATCAACTATTCTCTACTCACCTCTCTAGCACTAGATCTCATCAACTATTCTCTACTCACCTCTCTAGCACTAGATCTCATCAACTATTCTCTACTCACCTCTCTAGTACTAGATCTCATCAACTATTCTCTACTCACCTCTCTAGCACTAGATCTCATCAACTATTCTCTACTCATCTCTAGACTAGATCTCATCAACTATTCTCTACTCACCTCTCTAGTACTAGATCTCATCAACTATTCTCTACTCACCTTTTCTAGTACTAGATCTCATCAACTATTCTCTACTCATTTTTCTAGACTAGATCCATCAACTATTCTCTCTCACCTCTTTAGCACTAATCCATCAACTATTCTCTCTCACCTCTTTAGCACTAATCTCATCAACTATTCTCTACTCACCTCTCTAGTACTAGATCTCATCAACTATTCTCTACTCCCTCTCTAGACTAGATCTCATCAACTATTCTCTACTCACCTTCTCAGCACATATCTCATCAATTTTTCTCTCTCACCTCTCTAGTACTAGATCTCATCAACTATTCTCTACTCACCTCTCTTAAATAGATCTCATCAACTATTCTCTACTCACCTCTCTAGTACTGATCTCATCAACTATTCTCTACTCACCTCTCTAGCACTATATCTCATCAACTATTCTCTACTCACCTCTCTAGTACTAGATCTCATCAACTATTCTCTACTCACCTCTCTAGTACTAGATCTCATCAACTATTCTCTACTCACCTCTCTAGCACTATATCTCATCAACTATTCTCTACTCACCTCTCTAGCACTAGATCTCATCAACTATTCTCTACTCACCCCTCTAGTCTAGATCTCATCAACTATTCTCTACTCACCTCTCTAGTACTAGATCTCATCAACTATTCTCTACTCACCTCTCTAGTACTAGATCTCATCAACTATTCTCTACTCACCTCTCTAGCACTAGATCTCATCAACTATTCTCTACTCACTTCTCTAGCACTAGATCTCATCAACTATTCTCTACTCCCTCTCTAGACTAGATCTCATCAACTATTCTCACTCCCTCTCTAGTACTAGATCTCATCAACTATTCTCTACTCCCTCTCTAGACTAATCTCATCAACTATTCTCTACTCACCTCTTAGTACTAGATCTCATCAACTATTCTCTACTCACTCTCTAGTACTAGATCTCATCAAATATTCTCTCTCACCTCTCTAGACTTGATCTCATCAACTTTCTCTACTCCCTTTTCTAGTACTAGATCTCATCAACTATTCTCTACTCCCTCTCTAGACTATATCTCATCAACTATTCTCTACTCACCTCTCTGACTAGATCTCATCAACTATTCTCTACTCACTTCTCTAGCACTAGATCTCATCAACTATTCTCTACTCACTTCTCTAGTACTAGATCTCATCAACTATTCTCTACTCACTTCTCTAGTACTAGATCTCATCAACTATTCTCTACTCATTTCTCTAGCACTAGATCTCATCAACTATTCTCTACTCACTTCTCTAGTACTAGATCTCATCAACTATTCTCTACTCACCTCTCTAGTACTAGATCTCATCAACTATTCTCTACTCATTTCTCTAGCACTAGATCTCATCAACTATTCTCTGCTCACCTCTTTAGCACTAGATCGAATCAACTATTCTCTGCTCACCTCTTTAGCACTAGATCTCATCAACTATTCTCTACTCACCTCTCTAGTACTAGATCTCATCAACTATTCTCTACTCTCCTCTCTAGTACTAGATCTCATCAACTATTCTCTACTCACTTTTCTAGCACTAGATCTCATCAACTATTCTCTGCTCACCTCTCTAGCACTAGATCTCATCAACTATTCTCTACTCACCTCTCTAGTACTAGATCTCATCAACTATTCTCTACTCCCTCTCTAGCACTAGATCTCATCAACTATTCTCTACTCACTTCTCTAGTACTAGATCTCATCAACTATTCTCTACTCACCTCTCTAGTACTAGATCTCATCAACTATTCTCTACTCACTTCTCTAGTACTAGATCTCATCAACTATTCTCTACTCACCTCTCTAGTACTATATCTCATCAACTATTCTCTACTCACCTCTCTAGTACTAGATCTCATCAACTATTCTCTACTCACCTCTCTAGCACTAGATCTCATCAACTATTCTCTACTCACCTCTCTAGACTAGATCTCATCAACTATTCTCTACTCACCTCTCTAGTACTAGATCTCATCAACTATTCTCTACTCACTTCTCTAGCACTATATCTCATCAACTATTCTCTACTCACCTTCTCTAGTACTAGATCTCATCAACTATTCTCTACTCACCTCTCTAGCACTAGATCTCATCAACTATTCTCTACTCCCTCTCTAGTACTAGATCTCATCAACTATTCTCTACTCACCTCTCTAGCACTAGATCTCATCAACTATTCTCTACTCACTTCTCTAGTACTAGATCTCATCAACTATTCTCTACTCACCTCTCTAGTACTAGATCTCATCAACTATTCTCTACTCACTTCTTAGTACTAGATCTCATCAACTATTCTCTCTCCCTCTCTAGACTAATCTCATCAACTATTCTCTACTCCCCCTCTAGTACTAGATCTCATCAACTATTCTCTACTCGCCTCTCTAGTACTAGATCTCATCAACTATTCTCTACTCACCTCTCTAGCACTATATCTCATCAACTATTCTCTACTCACCTTTCTAGTACTAGATCTCATCAACTATTCTCTACTCACCTCTCTAGCACTATATCTTATCAACTATTCTCTACTCTCCTCTCTAGTACTAGATCTCATCAACTATTCTCTACTCGCCTCTGTAGTACTAGATCTCATCAACTATTCTCTACTCGCCTCTCTAGACTAGATCTCATCAACTATTCTCTACTCACCTCTGTAGTACTAGATCTCATCAACTATTCTCTACTCACCTCTCTAGTACTAGATCTCATCAACTATTCTCTACTCACCTTTCTAGTACTAGATCTCATCAACTATTCTCTACTCACCTCTCTAGACTATATCCATCAACTATTCTCTCTCCCTCTGTAGTACTAATCTCATCAACTATTCTCTACTCCCTCTTAGACTATATCTCATCAACATCTCTACTCACCTCTAGACTAATCTCATCAACTATTCTCTACTCACCTCTCTAGACTAGATCTCATCAACTATTCTCACTCACCCTCTAGTACTAGATCTCATCAATATTCTCTACCACCTCTCTAGACTAGATCTCATCAACTATTCTCTACTCCCTCTTAGTACTAATCTCATCAACTATTCTCTACTCCCTCTCTAGACTAGATCTCATCAACTATTCTCTACTCGCCTCTTAGTACTAGATCTCATCAACTATTCTCTACTCCCCTCTAGCACTAATCTCATCAACTATTCTCTACTCCCTCTCTAGCACTAATCTCATCAACTATTCTCTACTCCCTCTCTAGTACTAGATCTCATCAACTATTCTCTCTCCCTCTCTAGCACTAATCTCATCAACTATTCTCTACTCCTCTTAGTACTAGATCTCATCAACTATTCTCTCTCACCTCTCTAGACTAATCTCATCAACTTTCTCTACTCACCTTTCTAGACTAGATCTCATCAACTATTCTCTACTCACCTCTCTAGACTAATCTCATCAACTATTCTCTCTAAACCCCTCTAGTACTAATCTCATCAACTATTCTCTACTCACCTTTCTAGACTAGATCTCATCAACTATTCTCTCTCACCTCTCTAGCACTAATCTATCAACTATTCTCTACTCTCCTCTTAGTACTAGATCTCATCAACTATTCTCTACTCACCTCTCTAGCACTATATCTCATCAACTATTCTCTACTCACCTCTCTAGTACTAGATCTCATCAACTATTCTCTACTCACCTCTCTAGCACTAGATCTCATCAACTATTCTCTATCACCTCTCTAGTACTAGATCTCATCAACTATTCTCTGCTCACCTCTTAGCACTAGATCTCATCAACTATTCTCTACTCACCTCTCTAGTACTAGATCTCATCAACTATTCTCTACTCACCTCTCTAGCACTAGATCTCATCAACTATTCTCTGCTCACGTTGCTAGCATTTTACATTATTGATTACTTTTCGTAGTCATCCTTACAGTATTTTAATTGATCCTGTGACATATACTGCCCTCTGTTGGACCTAAGTTTAATCACTGCCTGATTATTATTGCAACATTGTATGTCATTCTCAAAATTATATAAACTTGTCCCTGAACCACGGCCTGTTTTCAAAGACAGAATTGCAAGCCTGAAATTTCACCACATTTTGTTTATCTCAAATATTAAAGTCCCTGTTTCCTCATGTATTTTATTTACCCAAAACATGAGTGTATTTGAGTGGTCATGCATGCATTCTTTTAACATGTTTTTAAATCTATCCACTAGAAGGAATAATTGCACAATACACCATTACATGGTTATTTTGTGCTGATTTGGGCTGACTTGAAGTGTCAGTTTTCAGGTGCATTTGGGCAGCTGACCTTTGGTCAATGGTCATCTTTAGTTGAATTGATTTAATAAGAAGTTTTAAGACATCTTATGTCAGATTTTACTTGAGACATGACGAACTATTACTCAAAAAGAACTTAAATTTTTCTTAATGAAAAAATATTGAACATGTGATTTGACCACATTTTAATACATGGCCCCATGCCTCTAGGTACATCTTTTCATATATAAAAATTAAACTTACAGTACATTTTTGCAGCTCCGTGTAATCATTTTCAAGCCATTATCGTTGTAATTGAACCTAGGTCCAGTGTCTACTTCTTGAGTGGTCATAATTTACCATGATGGTGGACCAGAGGAGTCAGGTGACCTCCATTTTCAGTGCACAAGATGTGGGTCGAAATTCAGTAGTGGGTCATTTTGCAGTGTTTTACCAGTCGACTTAATGAGGAGGGTCATATTTCAGATCACTTAATTAGAGGGTGGGTCACATTTCAGTCACAACATCAATGTACGGGTGGGATAGGGTCAAATTAGAGTGTGTCGCAATTCCTCTGGTCCTTGCCACTTGTAAATTATAAACATCCTATCACTACTGCACTGCTGTGTGTGCCTGCACTGATGCCTGCACTGATGCCTGCCTGTTGCATGCATACACGTTCGTAGAAGATCTTGCACCGGCACCCCACCCCCTTCCCTCGGGTTGGAGACAGGTTGCGGTCTCGCCGGGGTGAGCAGGAGCTCCCCATCACCCCCACCTGTGGCTGCACCCCCCTCCGCAAACGGTCCCCCCGAAAGGTCAGGCGGGAAACTCTTTTACGCTGCGTTTGTGTTGTCCTTGACGACGGCGAGTGACGCATTGATGAAACTTGTCAAGTAATTTTTTATGGATTTGCAAATGTTTAATGTATAAAGTGCTTGCCGAAGAGAATGTAGAATGTGTATAATTGGTACCTAATGAGCTGTATCTATTCATAGCTGCCTGCAGTTTTATAATTTAGTTGCACTGTTTGATAGTATTGACTTGTATGACTAAATCTGCCTACACCAGGATGTGCCAAACAAGATCGTTAGTGTGTTACTGAAAAAATGTCTTCAGTGAGATGGTTACACCTTTTAGCATTTTGAAAATGTTCCTTAGCTTTCCTATACAACAGGATTATTAACAGTGGATTTCTTTGCGAGCTCATTAGCCTAGTGGAATGGTCCTCTTCTGTTTGGTCAGGATGCAGACCGTCTGTTTCATGGGCCAGTGTTTGTGTCTGTGCTGTAGAATTGATAATACTCATCGCTCGTTTCCATTGTGGTTCTTGTGTTTTGGTCTTGTATGTTGGATTAGGGTGTTAGCGACATGTGTTGATGATGTGTGTTGATGATGTGTGTTGAGTGAATGTGTTGATTTAGGTTGACTAGATGTGTTGAGTGAGTGTGTCGATTATGTGTGTTCAGTGAGTGTATTGACGAGATGTCTTCAGTGAGGGTGTTGACCAGATGTGTTGAGTGAGTGTGTTGACCAGATGTGTTCAGTGAGTATTGACCAAATGTGTTCAGTGAGTGTGTTGACTAAGTGTGTTCAGTGAATGTGCTGAGTAGTTGTGTTGAGTGTGTTGACCAGATGTGTTGAATCACTTGAATGAACATGTTGAGTGAGAGTTGACCAGCTGTGTTGAGTGGATGTGTTGAGTGAGTGTTGCCCAGATATATTAAGTGAATGTGTTGACAAGATGTGTTGAATGAGTATTGCCCTGATGTATTGAGTGAGTGTGTTGACCAGACATGTTGAGTGAGTGTGTTGACCAGATGTGTTGTGATTATTACCCTGATGTATTGTGTGAGTGTGTTGCCCAGATGTGTTGAGTGATTATTACCCTGGTGTATTGAGTGAGTGTGTTGGCCAGATGTATTGAGTGATTATTACCCTGGTGTATTGAGTGAATGTGTTGACCAGACATTGTTGAGTGAGTGTGTTGACCAGATGTGTTGAGTGTGCGTATTGACCAGACATGTTGAGTGGATGTGTTGGCCAGATATGTTGAGTGAGTGTTGCCCAGATGTATTGAGTGAGTGTGTTGACCAGATGTATTGAATGATTATTACCCTGGTGTATTGAGTGAATGTGTTGACCAGACATTGTTGAGTGAGTGTGTTGACCAGATGTGTTGAGTGTGCGTATTGACCAGACATGTTGAGTGGATGTGTTGGCCAGATATGTTGAGTGAGTGTTGCCCAGATGTATTGAGTGAGTGTGTTGACCAGATGTATTGAGTGATTATTACCCTGGTGTATTGAGTGAATGTGTTGACCAGACATTGTTGAGTGAGTGTGTTGACCAGATGTGTTGAATCACTTGAATGAACATGTTGAGTGAGAGTTGACCAGCTGTGTTGAGTGGATGTGTTGAGTGAGTGTTGCCCAGATATATTAAGTGAATGTGTTGACAAGATGTGTTGAATGAGTATTGCCCTGATGTATTGAGTGAGTGTGTTGACCAGACATGTTGAGTGAGTGTGTTGACCAGATGTGTTGTGATTATTACCCTGATGTATTGTGTGAGTGTGTTGCCCAGATGTGTTGAGTGATTATTACCCTGGTGTATTGAGTGAGTGTGTTGGCCAGATGTATTGAGTGATTATTACCCTGGTGTATTGAGTGAATGTGTTGACCAGACATTGTTGAGTGAGTGTGTTGACCAGATGTGTTGAGTGTGCGTATTGACCAGACATGTTGAGTGGATGTGTTGGCCAGATATGTTGAGTGAGTGTTGCCCAGATGTATTGAGTGAGTGTGTTGACCAGATGTATTGAATGATTATTACCCTGGTGTATTGAGTGAATGTGTTGACCAGACATTGTTGAGTGAGTGTGTTGACCAGATGTGTTGAGTGTGCGTATTGACCAGACATGTTGAGTGGATGTGTTGGCCAGATATGTTGAGTGAGTGTTGCCCAGATGTATTGAGTGAGTGTGTTGACCAGATGTATTGAGTGATTATTACCCTGGTGTATTGAGTGAATGTGTTGACCAGACATTGTTGAGTGAGTGTGTTGACCAGATGTGTTGAGTGTGCGTATTGACCAGACTTGTTGAGTGGATGTTTTGGCCAGATATGTTGAGTGAGTGTTGCCCAGATGTATTGAGTGAGTGTTGCCCAGATGTATTGAGTGAGTGTGTTGACCAGATGTGTTGAGTGTGCGTATTGACCAGACATGTTGAGTGGATGTGTTGGCCAGATATGTTGAGTGAGTGTTGCCCAGATGTATTGAGTGAGTGTGTTGACCAGATGTGTTGAGTGGGTAGTCTCCTGGCTGGAGGTAGAGACCACTAGCACTAGGGACTGTTGTGTACTGGTGTGCTGAGATGTGCCATGTTTTCTCCTAGGCCAATTCATTGCCTCACTCCAAGAAGTTCATCTACCACACATCTGATGACGAAGATGTTTACACCAGCAACAAACGTACGTCCTCCCCGGCCCCGGCTACAGATGTACCACTCCAACCTCATCACCGCCTCACCACTCAGTCAGATGTTGAACCTTCACACCAAGTAAGAATTGTCTGAAGGCATTGGAAGAACTGTGGTGTGTGTGGTGCGTGCGTGCGTGCGTGCGTGCGTGCGTGCGTGTGTGCATGCGTGTGGTGTGTGTGTTCGAGGTTATAACATCTATTTTTGTTCTTGTTGTCATGCTTGTGACTGGCTTTAGTACAGGGCCTTGGGGCCTTGTACCACTCCAGGTCTCCTGTCATACAGGCCTCCCATGTGTGTCGTGGTCTTCTCCGTCCTGTCACACAGGCCTCCCATGTGTGCCGTGGTCTTCTCCCTCCTGTCACACAGGCCTCCCATGTGTGCCGTGGTCTTCTCCGTCCTGTCACACAGGCCTCCCATGTGTGCGTGGTCTTCTCCTGTCACACAGGCCTCCCATGTGTGCCGTGGTCTTCTCCGTCCTGTCACACAGGCCTCCCATGTGTGCCGTGGTCTTCTCCGTCCTGTCACACAGGCCTCCCATGTGTGCCGTGGTCTTCTCCCTCCTGTCACACAGGCCTCCCATGTGTGCCGTGGTCTTCTCCGTCCTGTCACACAGGCCTCCCATGTGTGCCGTGGTCTTCTCCGTCCTGTCACACAGGCCTCCCATGTGTGCCGTGGTCTTCTCCCTCCTGTCACACAGGCCTCCCATGTGTGCCGTGGTCTTCTCCCTCCTGTCACACAGGCCTCCCATGTGTGCCGTGGTCTTCTCCCTCCTGTCACACAGGCCTCCCATGTGTGCCGTGGTCTTCTCCCTCCTGTCACACAGGCCTCCCATGTGTGCCGTGGTCTTCTCCCTCCTGTCACACAGGCCTCCCATGTGTGCCGTGGTCTTCTCCCTCCTGTCACACAGGCCTCCCATGTGTGCGTGGTCTTCTCCCTCCTGTCATCAGGCCTCCCATGTGTGCGTGGTCTTCTCCGTCCTGTCACCAGCCTCCCATGTGTGCGTGGTCTTCTCCTGTCACAAGGCTCCCATGTGTGCCGTGGTCTTCTCCTCCTGTCACACAGGCCTCCCATGTGTGCGTGGTCTTCTCCTCCTGTCACACAGGTCTCCCATGTGTGCCGTGGTCTTTCCTCCTGTCACACAGGCCTCCCATGTGTGCCGTGGTCTTCTCCGTCCTGTCACACAGGCTCCCATGTGTGCCGTGGTCTTCTCCGTCCTGTCCACAGGTCTCCCATGTGTGCCGTGGTCTTCTCGTCCTGTCAACAGGCCTCCCATGTGTGCCGTGGTCTTTCCGTCCTGTCACACAGGTCTCCCATTGTCGTGGTCTTCTCTCCTGTCAACAGGCCTCCCATTGTGTGCCGTGGTCTTCTCCGTCCTGTCCACAGGCTCCCATGTGTGCCGTGGTCTTCTCTCCTGTCACACAGGCTCCCATGTGTGCGTGGTCTTCTCCGTCCTGTCACACAGCTCCCATGTGTGCCGTTGGTCTTCTCCGTCCTGTCACACAGGTCTCCCATGTGTGTCGTGGTCTTCTCCGTCCTGTCACACAGGCCTCCCATGTGTGCCGTGGTCTTCTCCCTCCTGTCACACAGGTCTCCCATGTAGTCTGGTCTTCTCTGTCTGTACAGGCCTCCTGTTCTGGTCTTCCCTCTGTCCATCTAGGTCCCATTTGGTGTTTCTCAGTATGTCATACCTTTGGTCTCTCATATACTGTCTCCATTTGGCTTTTTAGCTCCAATATGCAATAACGTTTGGGGCTTCTTAATGTCCGTCACATTTGGTCTGTGCACTAGACGTGTCGTGCTGTTACATTTGATCTGTTATAGTACTGTCACATTTGATCTGTGCACTAGACGTGTCGTGCTGTTACATTTGATCTGTTATAGTACTGTCACATTTGGATCTGTGCACTAGACGTGTCGTGCTGTTACATTTGATCTGTTATAGTACTGTCACATTTGGTCTGTGCACTAGACGTGTCGTGCTGTTACATTTGATCTGTTATAGTACTGTCACATTTGGTCTGTGCACTAGACGTGTCGTGCTGTTACATTTGATCTGTTATAGTACTGTCACATTTGGTTCTGTGCACTAGACGTGTCGTGCTGTTACATTTGATCTGTTATAGTACTGTCACATTTGGTCTGTGCACTAGACGTGTCGTGCTGTTACATTTGATCTGTTATAGTACTGTCACATTTGGTCTGTGCACTAGACGTGTCGTGCTGTTACATTTGATCTGTTATAGTACTGTCACATTTGGTCTGTGCACTAGACGTGTCGTGCTGTTACATTTGATCTGTTATAGTACTGTCACATTTGATCTGTGCACTAGACGTGCGTGCTGTTACATTTGATCTGTTATAGTACTGTCACATTTGATCTGTGCACTAGACGTGTCGTGCTGTTACATTTGATCTGTTATAGTACTGTCACATTTGATCTGTGCACTAGACGTGCCGTGCTGTTACATTTGATCTGTTATAGTACTGTCACATTTGGTCTGTGCACTAGACGTGTCGTGCTGTTACATTTGATCTGTTATAGTACTGTCACATTTGGTCTGTGCACTAGACGTGTCGTGCTGTTACATTTGATCTGTTATAGTACTGTCACATTTGGTCTGTGCACTAGACGTGTCGTGCTGTTACATTTGATCTGTTATAGTACTGTCACATTTGATCTGTGCACTAGACGTGTCGTGCTGTTACATTTGATCTGTTATAGTACTGTCACATTTGATCTGTGCACTAGACGTGTCGTGCTGTTACATTTGATCTGTTATAGTACTGTCACATTTGGTCTGTGCACTAGACGTGTCGTGCTGTTACATTTGATCTGTTATAGTACTGTCACATTTGGTCTGTGCACTAGACGTGTCGTGCTGTTACATTTGATCTGTTATAGTACTGTCACATTTGGTCTGTGCACTAGACGTGTCGTGCTGTTACATTTGATCTGTTATAGTACTGTCACATTTGATCTGTGCACTAGACGTGTCGTGCTGTTACATTTGATCTGTTATAGTACTGTCACATTTGATCTGTTATAGTACTGTCACATTTGATCTGTTATAGTACTGTCACATTTGATCTGTATTATATTGCCGTCATCTTTGGTCTGTTTTATAGTGATGTCACTTTTGGTATATTGTGTCAGGCTGTCATATTGTATTGTACGTTTGGTCTGTCATGATGTTCTGTCACATCTGGGTTGTCTTGTATGTTGTCAGATTTGGTCGGTTTTGTAACACTGTCTGAATTGGTTTTTGTTAGTTCTGTTACATGGTCTGTCTCGTAGTATTGTCACATTTGGTGTTTCTTACAGTAATGTCATATTTGGTCTCTCATAGTACTGTCATATTTGGTGTTTGTTACAGAAATGTCACATTTGATCTCTCATAGTACTGTCATATTTGGTGTTTGTGACCGAAATGTCACATTTGATCTCTCATAGTATTGTCATATTTGGTGTTTGTGACAGAAATGTCCCTTTCGGTCTCTCATAGTACTGTCATATTTGGTGTTGTTACAGAAATGTCACATTTGATCTCTCATGGTACGTCACATTTGGTGTTTGTTACAGTAATGTCACATTTGGTGGCTCACAATACTGTCACATTTGGTGTTTGTTACAGTAATGTCACATTTGGTCTCTCATAATACTGTCACATTTGGTGTTTGTTACAGTAATGTCACATTTGGTCTCTCATAATATTGTCACATTTGGTGTTTGTTACAGTAATGTCACATTTGGTCTCTCATAGTACTGTTACACTTGGTGTTTGTTACAGTAATGTCAAATGGACTGTGTTAATGTAACAAGGGCTGTCGGGAACACACAGGGGTAACATTGACTTGCCAAACAGCACTGCAAAACCATGTTCACATCAATGAACAAATTACGATAAAAAAATGCAACTGTCAAATGAATGATTTAAAAATATCTGCAATTTGGCGTCACCCTTAATAATATGTTAACTGATAATATCAGACCTATTGTGAGTCACACAATATCTGCTGGAGGCCAGCCTCTGTTTGGACGTTAGCGCGATATCACAGTTAATGATCAGTTAAATTGGGGGACAGGTCTCAATTCAACAAACTCGTGTTCACTGGTGACAAATTACCATCTGTCGAGTCAGAATCAGGTACTCTTACATCAGTACAGTACAGCAGTACTGAGTGTGTGGGGGGGGACATAAGGTGATGATGTAGACACGGAGTCTGATTGTCATATGATGTGGGTTGTTCAGGTGACATTTCTGGATCCACCTCGCAAGTTACATCAGGACCTGCTAGATGTAAGCACTAGTGTAGTGCACAGCTAAACACACAGACACATGCACAGCACTACACATGCACAACAAAACACACGCACAAACAAACACATGCACAAACAGGCACATGAACAGCAAAACACATACGCAAACACGTCCACACAAACACATGCATAGTTAAACACACAAACACATGCACAGCTAAACACACACACACACACACACAACACACACACACACACACACACACACACACACACACACACACACACACACACACACACACACACACACACACACACACACACACACACACACACACACACACACACACACACACACACACACACACACACACACACACACACACACACACACACACACACACACACACACACACACACACACACACACACACACACACACACACACACACACACACACACACACAACACACAACACACACACACACACACACACACACAAACACAAACATCTGCGTATACCACACAAACAATTGAAACAAAATATACTCATGTATACCAACATACGCATGCCTATATGCACAACACACGCCACCGCACCCACACACACCACACACACACACACACACACACACACACACACACACACACACACACACACTAGTGATATGTCGAGAGTACAGTATGTCAAATAATTGTGTGAGTAATAGTATGATCCAAACCTATCCTATTAATGTTTGGAGAACTGTGCATGTCTGCCATGTGTTCAGTTTGTACCTGACATTTATGTCATGCACTGTTTTTCTTGGTCTACCCCTGGTTTAGCTGTCTCTCAGTTTAACATATTTTCATTGTGCATGATTTTGTAGCTTGCACAAGCTATTTATAAATCTTCCCATTTTCTCCTCTGTTGTTAAAAGAATTATTTACTTTTGCTGGGATTTTAACGTTTTCAAAATGATGTAACGCTACCATGATTTGAAATGTTCAGATGTTCTTTAGATACATCCTATAATAGAAATGTCTGACGGGCCCATACACCATGTTGAATGACAGGTGGCCTCATTGTAACATGTCATTTAAAAAGGTGTGGAATTGAACAGCGTGTGACGTGTGTTTGTAGATCCACGCCAGTGAGGCATTTGTGGACAGTGATATGTTGTATGACAAAATCAAACGTCTGGAAGTAGAAAATAAAAAGGTAAGGAACTAGTGTAATTTTTTTCTTCGTATTTCACATTCAAATTTATGTTTTTAGTCAGTAACATATTTATGAAAATGTAGCAAATTAGGTGGTCTTGCCCATCACTGATCATTGCCCGTCTATAATTACTGCCCATAATCTCACATTACCTGTCTCATGAACATTGCCCAACTACCCGTTGCCCAACTAGTTAATCATTGTCAAATTTTACTAGTTGCCTGACATCACTAACCATCACCCACCTCTAGTCAATGCCTGACCGTTAGAGATGGCTGACTCAAGTCATTGCTGACTGTCACTGCGGCCCATTTCTATATGATGCCCGACTCTGAGAATACTTGTCCGGCCAGTTGATCTTGTCTTTAACCATTGCCCATCTCTTCTCAGCTGCAGGACAAATAGTTGCCCAACTCAAACCTTTTCCCAACTAACTATTGCCTATTTCTAACCATAACCAGTCTCTAGCAATTGCCAATCTCAGGCTGCCTGTCTCACCTTTTTCCAAGCTCATTTCTAACCATTAGACCTTTGCTCGACTTTGACCGTTGTCCATCTGTGTCCAGCTGCAGGACCTGGTGGACAGCCAGGCACTGACCATTCAGACCCAGGCGAAGACCATCAGTCACCTGGAGCAGAAGGTTGGTCCAGCGGCTGGTGCAACGCCACAGCACGCATGACCCGTGGCGCCACCTGTACACTGCCTTGCTGGCCACTGCATGCGCCTGTCTCTTCCGCACGGCTGCTGCTGCTGCTGCTCTTGTCATTGCTGGTTGTTGTTTGAGTTTGCTGCGTTGGTTGTTGCATGTATGTTGTTGTTGGTCGGTGGATACCGAGTGGCTTTTGCAACGCAGCCGTCTCTCTTGGTGCGTTTACACACGTGTTATAACGGCACGTTTACACACGTGTTATAACGGCACGTTTACACACGTGCTCACAAACTGCAGCCTGGCATATCGTCCAGCGATTGAGTGAACCGCCGTTTGAATTATACAGCCACAGCGTTCTTATGAGGGTACTTGTTCCCCTGTGCATTGGTTGTTAGACTTGCAAGTGAAGGTAGTCTGCAGGGGTGGCTGACTCGTGGAAGGGGGTGTGCTGTAGACGCCCTCGTATCAGTCGAAACAATAGCTCAGAATTAACTGTGGCTGCACTGTTCAGAGGGGGATATGCTGGGAACAGAAATTTATTATTGTTACCATGACAAACATAGTCACTACACTCAAAGTCACGATAGTCGCCACGTGTATGGTGTCATGATATGCATGAAGTGTCAGTCTTGTTGCGATGGTGACGGTTTTGATGTTAATGGGATCATTACTAGATGGTTGCCCCACGGTAACCATGTGCTAATAAGTTATGATATGCATGGGATCACAGATGGTCATGATAAGCCAGCCATCCCAAGTGCAATATATTGTAACATTTGAATTGTCTGCCTGTAGCACGTTTATTGTCAATGCTCTGTTGTGTTTTCACTGTTCAATGCATGTTTGTCGTACAGCGTAGATTTGTGTCACTAACACTGCTTTGTCTTGTATGCATGTATTTATTATATAGTAACTTATTGCATTTGCTGTGATATTGAATTGTGTCCTCAGGTTCAGTCAGGTGCATATGTTTATGGACAAATCAAGATGACAACCACAAAATATGTGCCTTGTTTGCTATCTCGCCAAGTGTTGGTTTAGTTCACATTTAGTCACAAGGTAGCAGCACCGGCGCGTATGTAGTGTCAGTGTCATCCGAACTGTGGCAGCACTGTGATGGGTCGGTTAGGGCTCAATAAAGTTCTACCTCAGGTGGTCAGTTGTTGAATTCAGTACATCTAATTATATGAAGGGAGAACATTGTGAGAAAAAAAGTAATACATCATTACCATGTGTTACTGGTTCTCTGTGTACGTTGGCATGGCATTCATCAAATACAAATGTAGTATAAGCATTCACTGTTTAGTTTTTTGTTTTTCATCACAAAGGGCTGTCATTATGTGTGATTCCTTTCAGACAACCTCTTTCACTACAACACTATCATCACTATAATTTACATGATGTACTGACTGACCATAGCTTTATGCAGAGACCCGTCCACCCGTCATTTGGATGGATAAAGACTGTTGTAGACGGGTAGAAATATGGATGGACGGGTAAAAAAAAGAAGGAGCAAAAAAGTGTTGAAAAACCATAGATATTGTCAGTTACGCCTTAGAAGTGAGTGTAAATGGTATCACATGTGTGTTTGTAGTCCATTTTAGGTCATCAGACACATTTTAAAGTTTGTAAATGGCTTAACAGCCAAAACGTGTAACTGGCAATAATTTGGTCCTGCATAAAGCCCTGTGACTGACCGACCGACATAACACTGACACTTAGTCTATCATGGCATGACTAGCTAGTACAGTGAGTGACTGACTGACTGACATAACACTGACACTTAGTCTATCATGACATGACTAGCTAGTACAGTGACTGACAGACTGACATAACACTGACACTTAGTCTATCATGACATGACTAGCTAGTACAGTGACTGACCGACTGACATAACACTGACACTTAGTCTATCATGACATGACTAGCTAGTACAGTGACTGACTGACTGACATAACACTGACACTTAGTCTATCATGACATGACTAGCTAGTACAGTGACTGACTGACTGACATAACACTGACACTTAGTCTATCATGACATGACTAGCTAGTACAGTGACTGACTGACTGACATAACACTGACACTTAGTCTATCATGACATGACTAGCTAGTACAGTGACTAGACTGACTGACATAACACTGACACTTAGTCTATCATGACATGACTAGCTAGTACAGTGACTGACTGACTGACTGACATAACACTGACACTTAGTCTATCATGACATGACTAGCTAGTACAGTGACTGACTGACTGACATAACACTGACACTTAGTCTATCATGACATGACTAGCTAGTACAGTGACTGACTGACTGACATAACACTGACACTTAGTCTATCATGACATGACTAGCTAGTACAGTGACTGACCGACCGACATAACACTGACACTTAGTCTATCATGACATGACTAGCTAGTACAGTGACTGACTGACTGACATAACACTGACACTTAGTCTATCATGACATGACTAGCTAGTACAGTGACTGACTGACTGACAACACTGACACTTAGTCTATCATGACATGACTAGCTAGTACAGTGACTGACTGACTGACATAACACTGACACTTAGTCTATCATGACATGACTAGCTAGTACAGTGACTGACCGACTGACATAACACTGACACTTAGTCTATCATGACATGACTAGCTAGTACAGTGACTGACTGACTGACATAACACTGACACTTAGTCTATCATGACATGACTAGCTAGTACAGTGACTGACCGACTGACATAACACTGACACTTAGTCTATCATGACATGACTAGCTAGTACAGTGACTGACTGACTGACATAACACTGACACTTAGTCTATCATGACATGACTAGCTAGTACAGTGACTGACTGACTGACATAACACTGACACTTAGTCTATCATGACATGACTAGCTAGTACAGTGACTGACTGACTGACATAACACTGACACTTAGTCTATCATGACATGACTAGCTAGTACAGTGACTGACTGACTGACATAACACTGACACTTAGTCTATCATGACATGACTAGCTAGTACAGTGACTGACTGACCGACATAACACTGACACTTAGTCTATCATGACATGACTAGCTAGTACAATGACTGACTGACATAACACTGACACTTAGTCTATCATGACATGACTAGCTAGTACAGTGACTGACTGACCGACATAACACTGACACTTAGTCTATCATGACATGACTAGCTAGTACAGTGACTGACTGACATAACACTGACACTTAGTCTATCATGACATGACTAGCTAGTACAGTGACTGACTGACTGACATAACACTGACACTTAGTCTATCATGACATGACTAGCTAGTACAGTGACTGACCGACCGACATAACACTGACACTTAGTCTATCATGACATGACTAGCTAGTACAGTGACTGACCGACTGACATAACACTGACACTTAGTCTATCATGACATGACTAGCTAGTACAGTGACTGACTGACTGACATAACACTGACACTTAGTCTATCATGACATGACTAGCTAGTACAGTGACTGACCGACTGACATAACACTGACACTTAGTCTATCATGACATGACTAGCTAGTACAGTGACTGACCGACTGACATAACACTGACACTTAGTCTATCATGACATGACTAGCTAGTACAGTGACTGACTGACTGACATAACACTGACACTTAGTCTATCATGACATGACTAGCTAGTACAGTGACTGACCGACTGACATAACAATGACACTTAGTCTATCATGACATGACCAACTAGTACAGTGACTGACCGACTGACATAACACTGACACTTAGTCTATCATGACATGACTAGCTAGTACAGTGACTGACTGACTGACATAACACTGACACTTAGTCTATCATGACATGACTAGCTAGTGCAGTGACTGACTGACCGACATAACACTGACACTTAGTCTATCATGACATGACTAGCTAGTACAGTGACTGACTGACTGACATAACACTGACACAGTCTATCATGACATGACTAGCTAGTGCATTGACTGACTGACTGACATAACACTGACACTTAGTCTATCATGACATGACTAGCTAGTACAGTGACTGACTGACTGACATAACACTGACACTTAGTCTATCATGACATGACTAGCTAGTACATTGACTGACTGACTGACATAACACTGACACTTAGTCTATCATGACATGACTAGCTAGTACAGTGACTGACCGACTGACATAACACTGACACTTAGTCTATCATGACATGACTAGCTAGTACATTGACTGACTGACTGACATAACACTGACACTTAGTCTATCATGACATGACTAGCTAGTACAGTGACTGACTGACCGACATAACACTGACACTTAGTCTATCATGACATGACTAGCTAGTACAGTGACTGACTGACTGACATAACACTGACACTTAGTCTATCATGACATGACTAGCTAGTACAGTGACTGACTGACTGACATAACACTGACACTTAGTCTATCATGACATGACTAGCTAGTACAGTGACTGACCGACCGACATAACACTGACACTTAGTCTATCATGACATGACTAGCTAGTACAGTGACTGACCGACTGACATAACACTGACACTTAGTCTATCATGACATGACTAGCTAGTACAGTGACTGACTGACTGACATAACACTGACACTTAGTCTATCATGACATGACTAGCTAGTACAGTGACTGACCGACTGACATAACACTGACACTTAGTCTATCATGACATGACTAGCTAGTACAGTGACTGACCGACTGACATAACACTGACACTTAGTCTATCATGACATGACTAGCTAGTACAGTGACTGACTGACTGACATAACACTGACACTTAGTCTATCATGACATGACTAGCTAGTACAGTGACTGACCGACTGACATAACAATGACACTTAGTCTATCATGACATGACCAACTAGTACAGTGACTGACCGACTGACATAACACTGACACTTAGTCTATCATGACATGACTAGCTAGTACAGTGACTGACTGACTGACATAACACTGACACTTAGTCTATCATGACATGACTAGCTAGTGCAGTGACTGACTGACCGACATAACACTGACACTTAGTCTATCATGACATGACTAGCTAGTACAGTGACTGACTGACTGACATAACACTGACACAGTCTATCATGACATGACTAGCTAGTGCATTGACTGACTGACTGACATAACACTGACACTTAGTCTATCATGACATGACTAGCTAGTACAGTGACTGACTGACTGACATAACACTGACACTTAGTCTATCATGACATGACTAGCTAGTACATTGACTGACTGACTGACATAACACTGACACTTAGTCTATCATGACATGACTAGCTAGTACAGTGACTGACCGACTGACATAACACTGACACTTAGTCTATCATGACATGACTAGCTAGTACATTGACTGACTGACTGACATAACACTGACACTTAGTCTATCATGACATGACTAGCTAGTACAGTGACTGACTGACCGACATAACACTGACACTTAGTCTATCATGACATGACTAGCTAGTACAGTGACTGACTGACTGACATAACACTGACACTTAGTCTATCATGACATGACTAGCTAGTACAGTGACTGACTGACTGACATAACACTGACACTTAGTCTATCATGACATGACTAGCTAGTACATTGACTGACTGACTGACATAACACTGAC
This sequence comes from Ridgeia piscesae, assembly GCA_025642075.2. NCBI lineage: Eukaryota > Metazoa > Annelida > Polychaeta > Sabellida > Siboglinidae > Ridgeia > Ridgeia piscesae. The sequence goes on from JAODUO010000115.1 coordinate 135,500, forward strand.
ACTTAGTCTATCATGACATGACTAGCTAGTACAGTGACTGACCGACTGACATAACACTGACACTTAGTCTATCATGACATGACTAGCTAGTACATTGACTGACTGACTGACATAACACTGACACTTAGTCTATCATGACATGACTAGCTAGTACAGTGACTGACTGACTGACATAACACTGACACTTAGTCTATCATGACATGACTAGCTAGTACAGTGACTGACTGACTGACTGACATAACACTGACACTTAGTCTATCATGACATGACTAGCTAGTACAGTGACTGACTGACTGACTGACATAACACTGACACTTAGTCTATCATGACATGACTAGCTAGTACAGTGACTGACTGACTGACATAACACTGACACTTAGTCTATCATGACATGACTAGCTAGTACAGTGACTGACTGACTGACATAACACTGACACTTAGTCTATCAGCTACAGCATCATGACGATAATACCGAACTTAGTCTATCATGAATGACTATAAAGTGACTGACGACTGACATAACACTGACACTTAGTCTATCATGACATGACTAGCTAGTACAGTGACTGACTGACTGACATAACACTGACACTTAGTCTATCATGACATGACTAGCTAGTACAGTGACTGACTGACTGACATAACACTGACACTTAGTCTATCATGACATGACTAGCTAGTACAGTGACTGACTGACTGACATAACACTGACACTTAGTCTATCATGACATGACTAGCTAGTACAGTGACTGACTCGACTGACATAACACTGACACTTAGTCTATCATGACATGACTAGCTAGTACAGTGACTGACTGACTGACATAACACTGACACTTAGTCTATCATGACATGACTAGCTAGTACAATGACTGACTGACTGACTGACTGACATAACACTGACACTTAGTCTATCATGACATGACTAGCTAGTACAGTGACTGACTGACTGACATAACACTGACACTTAGTCTATCATGACATGACTAGCTAGTACAGTGACTGACTGACTCGACATAACACTGACACTTAGTCTATCATGACATGACTAGCTAGTACAGTGACTGACTGACCGACATAACACTGACACTTAGTCTATCATGACATGACTAGCTAGTACAGTGACTGACTGACCGGCATAACACTGACACTTAGTCTATCATGACATGACTAGCTAGTACAGTGCACTACCCCGGGTAGTAATACTTGACCAGTTTAGGAGAGTGCACTGTTGCTAAAACGTGCTCCTTTCAAGTGCATTCTTGTTCTACTCTCTGACACCTGAGTGACCACTGTTAGTTAGGGAATGATTAATGTGCAATTAGCTGATGGTCAGTTGTGGACTGACCAGAGGAGATAGAGTGAGATTACGTTGAGCATGTTCCAGTGGACAAGAGATTACTGTTTGTTGTTTTACACTAATGATGGGCTAAGTCTTCCCAGTGGGATCCTGTCAACATAGAAAGGGATCTACGTAGATTCCCTCATGTCAACATAAAGTGGGAGATAAACTCCCTCCCACATGTCAGCATAGAGTGGGATCTACATAAATATAAACTTCCTCCTGTCAACACAATATTTGTCAGTAACAAATACTTTATATGAGAATGTTTCATTAAGTGGCACTCCTCGATGTCCAGGGTAGTGTTCAGTAATCTTTAACTTAACACTGTCACATGTCTGGAAAGATTTAGTTTAACTAGTGCTTGATTTTTTTTCTCAAAAAAAACCCAGGACCCCAGCCTTGTTGTAATATACTGTTTTAATGTTAGAGGTGTGCCGGTCTGCTAGATACATAAGCGCGTATGTAAATGTCGTACTCAAAGATCTTTCAAGGGCAAACTAAGCATATCGGGAAAGTGTGGACACTTAAGTAATGCACCCTAATTTCAGCATTATGACAGTTGTTCCAAAATTCCAGTTATTTTATTCCATCATGCCACATCGTTTCAAGAATATAATATTCCAAATAGTGCGTGCTACAGTTTGAGTCAGAGGGCATGGTGTGGTAGCCAGTCACTGTATGCTATATTTGAAACAAATTAATAATAAATGTTGATAAGTTTTTGTATTGCTGTAACCCCAATAAATGAGGAAGTCTTAGAACACAGCTGCTGCCTGGACATGGATTGAAAATGCTATTCTGGTTCACGATTCAGTCCTCAGAAGTCGTTCTGCAAACCTCCGCGCAAGATGGTGACACACATAGGATTAGGCCCCAGTTACAATTGGGATGCATACGGCCATACGCCAACAGAAACTGTTATTTGGATGGACTTGCGAAAGGAAACACAAACCAAACGAAGTGATCTGATAATGAACTACCAAGTTAAAGGCTCGGTGTGTGCCATGAGATTCATCTCATGCGGCTGCTGTTTCTGGTCACACAGCACACAGGTTCTTATGGCATGAACACCCCTGGACACTGATGTAACATTGATGTGATTGTTTGTATCACATGTGTACACAGGTGTCTTCTGTGTTTCCTGCTTAAAGAAAAGTCATTACCATTACATTTTAGTCATTGGCCAATGTGGCCAGATTGTTTGGACCAACAACAAAATGACAGAGATAATGCTAACACCAGGCAGGCAGATGTTACCCGATAAAATAAAACATTAGAGATGTGATCTGTTTGGTGACTTTTAAGCACTGGCATGCTGTGGGGACAGAGATGAAGTAGATCAAGCTGTTGATGGTTTAAGGGCCCACAAGAGATTGTTTATTTGTGAACCGTGATAGAAATGCCAGGAGTGACGTGTGTCCTGGAGCTATATTAGGGTTCTGGGTCTGATCTCTTCATTGGAGGCCGACTCCCTACACAAGGCTAACTTCTTGGGGTAAAGCCTTCACCTCATTAACCCCACTAGAGGAGGGGTGCCCCTGGGGTAGGTACTTAGGTGTACTGTCAATGGATGATCTATGGCAACTTAATGATGTCAGAAACTTGTGGTTTCCAAATCACTTCAAAGCCTTGTCTTGAAGGCTGGTTCTAATCTCGTAGTCTAAAGTCTCCTCACAGACTGGGCAGATAACTTACTAGGTAAGAATGTGCATTTAATCAAACACACGCATCCACACGATGTCACACATGCAAACACAAGTCAGTAACAGACATACAAATCCCTCCTCCTGCAGAAAAGTTAATGTCTACAGGCATAACAAGTAATGTCAGGATTTTTAAATGTAGATAGATATTTCACTAATAATTTGTTTATGTCATTCAGACATGTATACACTACACTGTACATTCAATGTATATATATTATATATTTCTATTCTCTCTCTCTCTCTTTGCTGTCCATCGTGTCCGATGATGACATCAGTGTAAGGGTTCGTCCATTACGTGCTTTGCTCGTTGGTGAGAGAATAGTCCAATTTGAGGTTTAAACCCTCTCCCGCAGTTGACACAGAAGATTTCTATTATAGTTTACATTTTGATGTAGTTATGCATTTTGAGTTTAACTGATTTGTTCGAAAGTAAATGTTACAGCAATAGAAAGATGGGAGTTGGTTATACCCTCGCAGAGAGGCTGGGCATGGCTTGATAAACTGACCCCAACTTACCCTTCAGCCTGGCATGTTTACGTGTGTGTGTGTCTGTGTGTGTGTGTGTGTGTGTGTGTGTGCACACGGTCTTTCAACAATCATAAATGTCATGATTTATTCACTTCTTATCTGGTTATCTTCCTGGTTCCAGTTATAAATACGTGTGATTGCTTGCAGGTTGCGTGTGTCAGTTGCAGCAAGCATACAGGCAATTTGTTGGACAAATGTCACTTTCAATAACACCGAGGCCCCGCTGATGGTTCCTGGACCTCGTAAAATACCTGCAAGTATCGATGCTATTGTGGTGGCCCTGGCAGACGGATTCACGCACGGTTGACGTGATGTGATGTGCTGCGCATGCATACAGTCATGCGCAAACGCAGTGCATTCATGCATGTGTATGTGCACTCACACACAAACAAGGCATGCACGCATGCACGCATGCACGCAAGCACGCGCACACGAGCACACAAACACAGAAGTTAGAAAACATCAACAACCATGAGTGTGTATCATGTGATATCCAGTGTAGATTGTTTATCATCTGCGGTCATTACTGTGGTCAGTTGGTGTGGTGTTGACCAGCCTCCCACAGAGGCCTGGAACGAACCACAGCTCTGTACGTAACACACCCTACTTATGCCCCCAGAGCTGACTGACCCAACAAGCCAGCAATGGGCAGAGATGATTTAGTGGCGGACTGACCAGTGGTACTATACTGTGGACTGGAGGCAGTGATTACTGGGCCCATGGAATGTGGGGTTGTTGAGTTACACACAAACAGTGTGTCATATGTGCACACAGCTGCACTCACACACCTAATATTTATGTAAGTCACGTCATGGTTAATCTGTGCTGGTAATTATAAATACCTGGGTTGGTGTGTGAGCCAGCGCTGACAGCGGTGTGTAGTTGGCTGGTGTCCAAGAAACACATCATTCTGTCCGTGTTTTGAAGCCAGCAGGAAGTGAGCAAAGTTTATTGACAGAGACCGTGAAAAAATACACTGGTACCTACACCTTTGGCCCAATGAGTTGATGCTCGTATTTTTTGTTCTCCTGGGTCAAAGTTGTCAGGTTATTACTCCAAGGTTCTTGTGACAGGTTGAACAGGACTGAGTCCTAGTGTCTGGTGACATTATGGTGACAGGTTGAACAGGACTGACGCAGTGTCTGGTGACATTATCTTGACAGGTTGAACAGGACTGAGTCCTAGTGTCTGGTGACATTATGGTGACAGGTTGAACAGGACTGACTCAGTGTTGGTGACATTATGGTGACATGTTGAACAGGGCTGAGTCAGTGTCTGGTGACATTATCTTGACAGGTTGAACAGGACTGAGTCCTAGTGTCTGGTGACATTATGGTGACAGGTTGAACAGGACTGACTCAGTGTTGGTGACATTATGGTGACATGTTGAACAGGGCTGAGTCAGTGTCTGGTGACATTATCTTGACAGGTTGAACAGGACTGAGTCCTAGTGTCTGGTGACATTATGGTGACACGTTGAACAGGACTGACTCAGTGTCTGGTGACATTATCTTGACAGGTTGAACAGGACTGAGTCCTACTGTCTGGTGACATGGTGACACGTTGAACAGGACTGACTCACTGTCTGGTGACATGGTGACACGTTGAACAGGACTGACTCAGTGTCTGGTGACATTATCTTGACAGGTTGAACAGGACTGAGTCGTAGTGTCTGGTGACATTATGGTGACAGGTTGAACAGGACTGACTCAGTGTCTGGTGACATTATATTGACAGGTTGAACAGGACTGAGTCCTAGTGTCTGGTGACATTATGGTGACAGGTTGAACAGGACTGACTCAGTGTCTGGTGACATTATCTTGACAGGTTGAACAGGACTGAGTCCTAGTGTCTGGTGACATTATGGTGACAGGTTGAACAGGACTGACTCAGTGTCTGGTGACATTATCTTGACAGGTTGAACAGGACTGAGTCCTAGTGTCTGGTGACATTATGGTGACAGGTTGAACAGGACTGACTCAGTGTCTGGTGACATTATCTTGACAGGTTGAACAGGACTGAGTCCTAGTGTCTGGTGACATTATGGTGACACGTTGAACAGGACTGACTCAGTGTCTGGTGACATTATCTTGACAGGTTGAACAGGACTGAGTCCTACTGTCTGGTGACATGGTGACACGTTGAACAGGACTGACTCAGTGTCTGGTGACATTATATTGACAGGTTGAACAGGACTGAGTCCTAGTGTTTGGTGACATTATGGTGACATGTTGAACAGGACTGACTCAGTGTCTGGTGACATTATCTTGACAGGTTGAACAGGACTGAGTCCTAGTGTCTGGTGACATTATGGTGACATGTTGAACAGGTCTGTCTCAGTATCTGGTGACATTATGGTGACAGGTTGAACAGGACTGAGTCCTAGTGTCTGGTGACATCATTGTGACAAGTTGAACAGGACTGTGTCTGAGTGTATGGTGACATCATGGTGACATGTTGAATGTCTGGTGACATTATGGTGACAGGTTGAACAGGACAGTGAGTCTGAGTGTCTGGTGGAGTCATTGTGACAGGTTGAACATGGCTATAGGCTGAGGGTCTGGTAGCATTATGGTAACAGGTTGAACAGGACTGTCTGAATGTCTTGTGACATCATGGTGACAGGTTGAAAAGGACTGAGTCTCAGTGTCTGGTAACAGTATGATGACAGGTTGATCAGGACTAGATTCTGGTGGAGCGGTGACACTGTGGTGACAGATTGAACATGACTGAAATCTGAGGGTCTGGTGGCATTATGGTGACAGGTTGAACAAGGCTGAGTCAGAGTGTCAGATTGAACATGACAAGAGTGAAGGTTTGGTGAAATTATGGTGACAGATTGAACATGACAAGAGTGAAGGTTTGGTGACATTATGGTGACAGATTGAACATGACAAGAGTGAAGGTTTGGTGACATTATGGTGACAGATTGAACATGACAAGAGTGAAGGTTTGGTGACATTTTGGTGACAGATTGAACATGACAAGAGTGAAGGTTTGGTGACCTTATGGTGACAGATTGAACATGACAAGAGTCTGAAGGTTTGGTGACATTATGGTGACAGGCTGAAGTTGCTAAATATTTATCATTTGTGAACATGACAGAGACAGAAAATAAGGTCACTCAAGTGAATATCCCATAAAAAACGGCATTATCCTTTCACAAAACACCTCCGACTTAAGACAGCTGAATGTGACAATTAATTATTCATCTGTCCTAGACAGTCCTCGCATGGATCTGGAATACTAATTGGAATATCTTTGCAGTCCGTGTGATGAATCAATCTATGTAATTAGGCAGAATAGCGTTGGCACCCATGAAATCCTACTTAAGTTTGGTGAAGTGGAAATCAAGATGAATAGGAGCTTGATGAAGACCTTACCTTACCCAGTACCTAAGTAATGTCTTCTGGTATGGGGTCATACCCCGACTAGAGCATGGAACCTGCTGTTGACACCTGGTAGAGTCAAGCCCCTATATTCAATCAAGCACACTGGGGGAAAGAGATTATTATTTTTTAATATTTATTAATGACAAGTAACTAACATTCTTTTATTTGTATGAGCAATGTGAAGTTATGACTCAGCAAATCTGCTTAACAATTTTCTGTAATATTACTGGAGGTGCACAGAATAGACACTGCATGCGTGGCGGTTCTTAAATACGCCACCCTGGTAGTCGGAAACACTCAGGACATGGCTGCATTTGCTTCTGTTTTATTAGACTTTATTTGTTCATTTCAGATGATAGAGCTGGTTTGATTTATTGCAGCCAAGTGTTATGATATTGGTTGTCTTGTAAAAGATGTTGTTGTGTGCGGATTGACAGTAGGTAGTTTGTAAGCTGTAATGCATATTTACGGATCTATGTTGATGAGAGGCTGTCACAATATGGAGTTGTGACTGGGAGGTCATAAACCAGCTGTAAAGTGGAGTGCAGCGTTCCTGATGTTTACACTGAGAGAAACATTCATCCAGCAGTCAACTGTACCTATCTGTCATAAGTGCTTCAAAGGTTATAACAATGTGTTTTTATTTCAGACAAACAATGTCTATACAAAATAAATAGATGCATCAATAAAAAGTATAAAGTGGCTATAGCTCCAGTCTCGGACACGTAACTTCTCGGCTATTCGTCTGGTACTTTTCTGCACTGTATGTGCAGTAAATGTGAGCGCATATACAGGTGCATATACATCGCAGCGTACATGCGCTTGCTGGCAGCCATCTTAATTTCGATAGGTTTGATGGTACATATAACGATCGCGTTACGGAAAGTCGCTGTCAGTGATGCGTTTAGTACTTTTTTATTTAGAAGTTTGTATGTTCGTATGAAGTAACAAACGGGACAACAATGTTCAACTGACACGATGGTACACACGAACGTTTGGCGATCAGAAATGTGCACAGCAGGGCGCCTAAGCATGGCGCCTAAGGCACAAATCCTCAAATAATTTATAAAATTAGCATATAAAAACGTGTACGTCAAACACTATAGTAGATTCATCTATAAATTCAACATACACTATATGTCACTCGTTAAAATGTTCAGGATATTGCAATTCATAGTTGTACTCATAATTTTTAACATTTACATGGGCAGGTTGTATATTTCTATGTACATAAAATGTACATGATGAATTCCAGTTTTTTTTATTAATGTACATATTAAATCAAAATTATGTTCATTTAGCTTATTTACTACCATAATTGTACAAAATGATCAAGTGACATAACGTTCTGCTCAGTGGCGCCTTTCACCATAAAATTATTATCAACATCATTTCTTCATAACAGCATCCACGTATGCATGATCGTGCAAATGTGTGATTCCTATGGCTGATGTACTTGGCAGGCAGCCAAGAGTATTAATATTCAACAGCCACAAACAGGCCTGGAGTATCTGACTTGTCGTAATACTCTGAATGGTTCTGTCATTGGTTTTGGCAGGGACAATTGAATGTAAATCTGGTGGCATAATTAATTGTCTCCACATAACTAAATGCACACATTAAATGTGATAAATTATTGTCACCAATGCTTGTCACAAACTCAACAACCACACCCCTTGCCCCTTTCTTTACACCAGATGACATCACTTGATACAATTGCCATCACACTCCTTGTCACAAACCCATCCATTGCCACAAATACCACAACCACTCTTCTTGCCACAAACAATACATCTACTGCCACAAACAACACTACATCCACTGCCACAAACAATATTACATCTACTGCCACAACAACACCACATCCACTGCCACAACAACACCACATCCACTGCCACAACAACACCACATCCACTGCCACAAACAATAATACATCCACTGCCACAAACAATATTACATCTACTGCCACAAACAATAATACATCCACTGCCACAAACAACACCACATCCACTGCCACAAACAATATTACATCAACTGCCACAAACAATAATACATCCACTGCCACAACAACACCACATCCACTGCCACAAACAATATTACATCTACTGCCACAAACAATAATACATACACTGCCACAAACAACACCACATCCACTGCCACAAACAATATTACATCTACTGCCACAAACAATAATACATCCACTGCCACAACAACACCACATCCACTGCCACAAACAATATTACATCTACTGCCACAAACAATATTACATCTACTGCCACAAACAATAATACATCCACTGCCACAAACAACACTTCATTCACTGGCACAAACAACATTACAGCCACAAACAACACATCCAGTGCCACAAACAATAATACATTCACTGCCACATACAACACCACATTCACTGCCACAAACAACACCACATCCACTGCCACAAACAATAACACATCCATTGCCACAAACAACACCACATCCACTGCCACAAACAACACCACATCCACTGCCACAAACAATAATACATCCACTGCCACAAACAATATTACATCCACTGCCACAAACAATAATACATCCACTGCCACAAACAATAGTACATCCACTGCCACAAACATTACATCTACTGCCACAAACAATATTACATCTACTGCCACAAACAATAATACATCCACTGCCACAAACAACACTACATTCACTGGCACAAACAACATTACAGCCACAAACAACACCACATCCAGTGCCACAAACAATAATACATTCATTGCCACAAACAATATTACATCTACTGCCACAAATAACATTACATCCACTGCCACAAACAACACCACATCCACTGCCACAAACAATAATACATCCACTGCCACAAACAACACTACATTCATTGGCACAAAAAACATTACAGCCACAAACAACACCACATCCAGTGCCACAAACAATAATACATTCATTGACACAACCAATATTACATCTACTGCCACAAATAACATTACATCCACTGCCACAAACAACACCACATCCACTGCCACAAACAATAATACATCCACTGCCACAAACAATATTACATCCACTGCCACAAACAATAATACATCCACTGCCACAAACAATAATATATCCACTGCCACAAACAATATTACATCCACGGCCACAAACAACATTACATCCACTGCCACAAACAATATTACATCTACTGCCACAAACAACATTACATCCACTGCCACAAACAATAATACATCCTCTGCCACAATCAATATTACATCCACTGCCACAAACAACACCACATCCACTGCCACAAACAATAATACATCCTCTGCCATAAACAATATTACATCTACTGCCACAAACAACATTACATCCACTGCCACAAACAACACCATATTCACTGCCACATACAACACCACATTCTCTGCCACAAACAACACCACATCCACTGCCACAAACAATAACACATCCATTGCCACAAACAACACCACATCCACTGCCACAAACAACACCACATCCACTGCCACAAACAATAATACATCCACTGCCACAAACAATATTACATCCACTGCCACAAACAATAATACATCCACTGCCACAAACAATAGTACATCCACTGCCACAAACAACATTACATCCACTGCCACAAAAAATATTACATCTACTGCCACAAACAATATTACATCTACTGCCACAAACAACACTACATTCACTGGCACAAACAACATTACAGCCACAAACAACACCACATCCAGTGCCACAAACAATAAAACATTCATTGCCACAAACAATATTACATCTACTGCCACAAATAACATTACATCCACTGCCACAAACAACACCACATCCACTGACACAAACAATAATACATCCACTGCCACAAACAACACTACATTCATTGGCACAAAAAACATTACAGCCACAAACAACACCACATCCAGTGCCACAAACAATAATACATTCATTGACACAACCAATATTACATCTACTGCCACAAACAACATTACATCCACTGTCACAAACAACACCACATCCATTGCCACAAACAATAATATATCCACTGCCACAAACAATATTACATCCACTGCCACAAACAATAATACATCCACTGCCACAAACAATAATATATCCACTGCCACAAACAATATTACATCCACGACCACAAACAACATTACATCCACTGCCACAAACAATATTACATCTACTGCCACAAACAACATTACATCCACTGCCACAAACAATAATACATCCTCTGCCACAATCAATATTACATCCACTGCCACAAACAACACCACATCCACTGCCACAAACAATAATACATCCTCTGCCATAAACAATATTACATCTACTGCCATAAACAACATTACATCCACTGCCACAAACAACACCACATTCACTGCCACATACAACACCACATTCACTGCCACAAACAACACCACATCCACTGCCACAAACAATAACACATCCATTGCCACAAACAACACCACATCCACTGCCACAAACAACACCACATCCACTGCCACAAACAATAATACATCCACTGCCACAAACAATATTACATCCACTGCCACAAACAATAATACATCCACTGCCACAAACACTAGTACATCCACTGCCACAAACATTACATCTACTGCCACAAACAATATTACATCTACTGCCACAAACAATAATACATCCACTGCCACAAACAACACTACATTCACTGGCACAAACAACATTACAGCCACAAACAACACCACATCCAGTGCCACAAACAATAATACATTCATTGCCACAAACAATATTACATCTACTGCCACAAATAACATTACATCCACTGCCACAAACAACACCACATCCACTGCCACAAACAATAATACATCCACTGCCACAAACAACACTACATTAATTGGCACAAACAACATTACAGCCACAAACAACACCACATCCAGTGCCACAAACAATAATACATTCATCGCCACAACCAATATTACATCTACTGCCACAAACAACATTACATCCCCTGTCACAAACAACACCACATCCATTGCCACAAACAATAATACATCCACTGCCACAAACAATATTACATCCACTGCCACAAACAATAATACATCCACTGCCACAAACAATAATATATCCACTGCCACAAACAATATTACATCCACGGCCACAAACAACATTACATCCACTGCCACAAACAATATTACATCTACTGCCACAAACAACATTACATCCACTGCCACAAACAATAATACATCCTCTGCCACAATCAATATTACATCCACTGCCACAAACAACACCACATCCACTGCCACAAACAACACCACATCCACTGCCACAAACAATAATACATCCTCTGCCATAAACAATATTACATCTACTGCCACAAACAACACCACATCCACTGCCACAAACAATAATACATCCTCTGCCACAATCAATATTACATCCACTGCCACAAACAACACCACATCCACTGCCACAATCAATATTACATCCACTGCCACAAACAACACCACATCCACTGCCACAAACAACACCACATCCACTGCCACAAACAATAATACATCCTCTGTCACAATCAATATTACATCTACTGCCACAAACAACACCACATCCACTGCCACAAACAATAATACATCCTCTGCCATAAACAATATTACATCTATTGCCACAAACAACATTACATCCACTGCCACAAACAACACCACATTCACTGCCACATACAACACCACATTCACTGCCACATACAACACCACATTCACTGCCACAAACAATAACACATCCATTGCCACAAACAACACCACATCCACTGCCACAAACAACACCACATCCACTGCCACAAACAACACTACATTCACTGCCACAAACAACACCACATTCCCCATCACAAACAACTCTACATTCACTGCCACAAACAACTCTACATTCACTGCTACAAACAACACTACATCTACTGCTGCTACAAACAACACTACATCTACTGCTACAAACAACACTACATCTACTGCTACAAACAACACTACATCTACTGCTTCCTAACAACACTACATCTACTGCTGCTACAAACAACACTACATCTACTGCTACAAACAACACTACATTCACTGCTACAAACAACACTACATCTACTGCTACAAACAGCACTACATCTACTGCCACAAAAAGATCCATGCACTAAAAGGTAGTCTGTCATCTGTGGTCAGTGTCCATTTTGGCCACTATGTTGGCCTCTCACGAGACTTGTCCAGCTGACAGCCTAACCAGAAAGTATTATCTGACAGAGGAAGGCAGTTGGTGTTTTGTTCCTGGAAATATCTTACTTGTGAAATGACCTGATCTGTAATTGTCCACTCTGTTGTCACCAGTGGCAGTATGACAATGACATCACCGACAGTTGATTCATTGTGATGACACTGTCATCATCATCACCAGCAACATCCCTGTCATCATCATTAATCTAACTTTCTAATTATTGGTAGAGTGTGCAAATGACCATGTTCCTGGAGTCAGCTTACTGTCCAGGAACCAACGGGTCACCTGGTGGTCAAGGTTGTCAACTTACATTCCCAGAAAAGAACACCTGCTTATACTAGCAAGATGGGGAGAATGCTTGCTTGTTTGTCAATGTGGCTAGCAAACTAATTGACCGTGGTCACAGACAGCTGACCAGTGTACAATTCTGTACATGGTGTTGAACTGAAAAGGAAAGCTACTCAAATATGATACATCTTCTGGTGCATCTATCTTTCCAGGAAGTTCCATCTTTGAGATCTCTAAAGGTACCATCAGCAAGTAAAAACATTTTAAAGAAATAGTTTACTGACAGTTCACTGGGTAGCTGAAAGGAGAATTAAATGTTGAATTCAATGTCCACACGTTATTGAATCTAGTGATGTCTCACATAGTGCAGAAAGTGTATTTTCCTGTGGTCATCCACAGTTTATTTGAAAGTCCTTTGTCAAATCTGTATTTCTGTTGTCATTTTTCACATAAAATGTTAGATACCTAGCATTGACTATAACATTCTATCAATTATCATCTGTGCAAGTCTGTTATTCAGGTTAATTGAAACCAACAGACAAACTAGTAAGTTATTTGGTATGGTGAAAATTCTATAAAAACGTGGGGTTTATTATAGTAAGTAGAACAACATTATTTAGGCGCTACAAATCTGAACATAACAGACTTGATTTGTAATGTGTTAGTCAGTTGTGGAGGGTTTTAATGAGGGTGCAGCATGCAAGCGTGTGGCGGTGAGACGACACACTCACAGTCACTACATCTACCACAGGCTCTCATCCCATGTCTTCTCCCTTGAAGCACGCTGCCCAATGTGAGAAAGCACGTCTCCTTTGTGATTCTTGGCAACCAGAACACAATGCTCCAGGTTGTCAGTTGTTGATACAAATGAGTTAAAACATGACGACATGATATAGCATTGCCACAACCTGATAACGCATTAAACAATCATTTTATTATTCATTGTGACAATCTGACGATACATGTAAAACAAATGATTCATTACAGTAAGCCAGTGACAGACACAACAATGTGGGGCAACACACGTGACACCAGTTCGTGAACAAGGCCCGTAGCTGACGGGTCGAAACGTCGTACTCATCTTTGACTATAAAGTTAAATTATACTACAACAAACCATTCTTGGATCCATGAACAATATATTCAATAATGTACTGGTAGTAACACTTTCGTAAAGACTGATGATATTACATCTTACAACGAACTGATGAAAAATTGAAAGCTGTCACATATTTGAACAGCGTCATGACATACATCAATATTGTGATGACACATTACAGTAACATTTTACTAGAATGTCCATGGCTTAATGGACAACATTGGGGAACGTATTTCCATAAAATTGTAACAGTATTTTGCCATCAAAACATGCCTAGATAGAAGGTCACCTTCACCAGTAGTACAGATTGTGTGGGCCACTAACAGAACATAATATGCAGTTGAAGCCATTTGTCTATAGAGACCAACAGGCCAATATATCAACATCCAACACTGACTTGGCTGGAAACTGACGTAATTAATACACTGCCAAGTTATGTCAGGAAATATGCACAAGATATAGTTCCCCAATGGGATACCAGGAGGCAGCACTGTAGTTCATTAATAGCACACGAGGCGTTACAAATTTCAAGAAAAACTACATTTCATACATGTCCCCGGCAACGATATCTCACGGAATCTATGGATTATCTATGCTGTATGCAGCCACATATGAATAAATATATCAACATGTGCACCAAAATAAGATTGTATTGATGTTTTTATAAATGGCAATTTATGTGAGATTCACAGGTCGATACTTGAGAGTGTGGGCTGGATGCTGAATGCATGCCAGTCTCAAGCCAAATGTGTCAGATTTGCTAGCTGTGGATATACTGTATAAAATCTTGTTTTTGTTTACTTAGTTGGTGCATTAAAATGTTGCAATAGTTGTAAGATAAAACACATCTAGATACACTGTACTGTAATAGCCATGTGGGGCACAACCATATTTCCTCTGGTTCTGTCATTCTGCATAAACTCCTGGACCTAATAAAATTTTGTACATTATTGATGTTATTGTACACTGCAATAAAATGTGCACACGTGATCCCTACCTGCCTCTCTGAAGTGATCATCTCGGCCAGGAAGCTGTGAGATGAGTGATAAACGTGATTGACAGACGGCTGTTAGAGTGGGCAAAATTCTCGGAGCTCCTCACTGCAGATATCACTCGGCTGTCAGCCGTGTGTTCATATTGACTGCAGCACCAGTTGGTTGGTTAGGTGTGAGCAGTTGGGGGTGACAGGGTAAACACAGGGTAATTCACTTTGATGGGAGCATTTGGTACTGTTGGGTTGCAGGCATGGAGTCATTGCAGCGTTCACGACAACACGTTCTAGTTCTACTTGGCTCCTGCACTCGGCAGGGTTCTATTCACTGACTGGTCTGTGTATATTGTGGTCAATAAGGTCTTGTTGAACTAGTCAGTCTTTTTCAAAACAACCTTTCCATGCTGGCTTTGACGGTGGCAACTGCCAGGTGCTTGCCGTCCTCAGTGGAACGGTTATGTCCCAAATTGAGACTGGACTGTCATTAATGTGATTCTCTGATTCACAAGGGTTAGACAGTCCCCGATGTTGAGAGCCAGGTTTTAACAGTAAATATACCATGCCTGCCATGACCAGGTATTAAACCCGGGCCGCCCATGTGGGATGTGCTAACCACTACACCACCCACACCTCTGGTAGTCTAAGTTCGTGATTGGGAGAATAAACTGATGGATAGATGCACGGATGTACAATACAGTACATTGTATATAACTAACATATATTATAATGACCATGTTTCTTTTTATGATTAATTCAACTCATCACTCTGAGTGTGATTACAGTACAGTGTATTGTTGAACTTGGGTTTCGAAGTTGTCTATCTTCAGAATTAAAGGATCGTGCATTGGACATTTAACTTCCTCTGACACAGACCCCAGATAGGTGGGAACAACAGCTTATAGAGTCGCTTCTGAAACACTTGGGCAATGTGTGGTGTATGAAATTGCCTTTCCACTTACTGGTGTAATAATGGAAGTGATATTGTATTCTCTGAAAGAGACATCACCCGCCATGATGATTCTGATGTCTTATGGTGAGTAATACAGACAGTAGCTGGTACGGAAGCAAAGAGGAATACAACCCAAGACGCCCCGGAAGTAGAATGAGAGAGAGACAGAGAGAGGGAGACAGAAAGAGGAAGAGAGAGAGGAGAGAGAGGAGAGAGGAGAGAGAGAGGGAGAGAGAGAGAGAGAGGAGAGGAGAGAGAGAGAAGAGAGAGGAGAGAGGGAGAGAGAGAAGAGAGAGGAGAGAGGAGAGAGGAGAGAGAGAGGAGAGAGAGAGAGAGAGAGAGAGAAAGAGAGAGGAGAGAGAGAGAGAGTGGTGAACTATAGATGTGAGATGTCCTGTAATAAATATAATCATTGTTGATATTATGTGATGATGTCGTAGTAGCAAAGAACTAAGAGAGAAGACAGACGTAACAATGACTTTCACGGGTACCACACCCCTAAAACAATATAACAATGTTGTGATGAGGGTTAATTGTGCAAGATTGTGTCATTTATCTTTACATTAGTGTTGGTAATACATGTGATTGACCACTCCCACAGAGTAGTGGAGTTACCTGATAATTAACAGAATCTCACCCAGTCTTCAAATCATCTGACCTAATTGAGTAATTACGTGTAACAATAAATGTAGCAAATGTCACCATTTGTAATATATCCCATTGTTTAAGTTATTGTGACAATTCCACATTGCATTGACAAATATTCGCAATATGTCATTGCTACATTGTTGCTGTTACCTATCGTATCGTTGATTCAATGATCATAAACTATTTGCATGATTTTTAACAACTTTAGTGTAGCTAAATGTTACTGTTTTCATCGACCCTATCACAGGACAGAGAGTGTTGGTTTCACCCCAGCCTCCGTTCCCTCTGGGAGACCTTCTTGTGAAACACTCATTGAGAGGCGTAGTATAGGATAGTGCAGTGGTTAGCACATCTGCCTAGCATACCAATGGCGACCCGGGTTCAATACCTGGTCATGGCATCTGGTGTAAGACCTTGGCTCTCATCATTGAGGACTGTATATCCCTATTTAATCGAATAATCATGTTAATGTCAGACCTGTCTCAATTTGGGACATAAAGGAGCCTCTGAGGATGACAAGCACTCTGGCAGTGACCACCCTCAGTGCCAGCACAGAAAGGTCAGCTTGGCGTAAATGTTCTGAAAAAGACTGACTATTTCAGTGAGACTTGATAAGATCATGTCGTTGTAACCACAATATATACCGACTAGTCAGTTAATAGAACCCTGCTGTGTACTGAAAATGACTAGAAGTTAAGCTCAGCCAACAATATTGTTTGCCAGAGCATTCAGTTGTTTTTCATTTCAGACTAGTTTATCCGTGATTTGTGTAATGTTCATGAATTATAAGTACCCCTGGGTAGTTATTTCAATGCACAGTACCTGTCAGTGAGAATTTGGCATTACCTGGAATTGTGGACTTCACTTTTGTATTGGGTGGGTGTGGGCAGATGTCTGTATTGTTCTCACAGGTGACACAGTCACAACTGGTGAAGTCAATTACTGGTGTGATTCAACTGACATGATACATTGTGTAGTATGTCTGCCAAGGGTCGTGTATATTGTCACCACCCCTTGCTTGCTTGCTCGAGTCATGTCCATTTGATCTGTGAATGACGTGTTAAATGAAACGTTTCAGTGCATCAGACATTTGGTAAGTGCAGTGATGTCTTCCATTCACTAGTGACGTCTCAGTCTTGCAGCTCAGTTGTGTTGACAAAACTCAAATGTTTGGATTCGCTTAAATCCAGGGACACTTGGGTGGAAGTTAATTGAAATTATGAATGCATAAACTGTAGTTAATTGTAGGCATGAGATAGTTACCCCTGTCAAAGGGTAAATATTGTGACCACTGTTGTGTAGGAGCTATAATGTGTACAGCTACAAGCACCCTAGGCATGTTGCAGTACTGAGGTCCTATATACACTGTGTTGTAATGTAACCTTTACATTCATAACCTATTTTACGTTTACATGTAAGCACCCCTGAATTTACTTTTTCGACATATACCTAAGACGGGCAAGGTATACTTAGATAGATAGGTTGGACTCTCGATAAGCCAAATGGCTTCCTAGTCCACCTGCCATCTAGAGTTGAATCTCTAGGTGGCAATCTTGTTAAATCTTGTTAAATATGTGTGTTGAAATATAATTGAATTGAAAAAATAGGCAAACCAGCAGGTAATAATTACATCCTGAGAGTTGACCTGCCATAAAAAAGCATGTCCTAATAATGAAATCAATACCACTGGGGTCTTATTTAGGCTAGTGCAAGAAGAAATGACTTTTGGGTGTAGTTTTATTATTGTGATACCAACACAACTGTAGGGATAATGTCGTAATGGCAGTATCGTTGTTGTAGCAACTTATTTCATACACCACACTGTTAGGGTCACACTGTTGACCTTCAAATTTAAAAATCACGTTATAATGCTTTAGATAAAATATATAGTTCACAACAATACTAATAAAATAATAATAGCAATAAATATATGACATTTTAATTCAACTGTAAGTATTAATAAAATACATATATTTAATTTTTTTTAAATAAATGACATTAATAAAACATTATTTAAAATAATAATAGTAAATTAATAAATTTTATTAATAAACAAATTATGACAATTACATTATGGTATATAAAATGAATTTAAACAATTTACCATTTCAGTTGTTAACAAACAGTCAGTGTGACACTGTTTCATACTGTTGAAAATAAACGTATAAATAATTAAAGTATAAATAATTAAAAGTAGGCCTATAGTTATAATTTATAATTACAGTGACGTAGTGGTATTTGCACCATTGTTTTTGTTTGCCACAAGTTACCAATGGGACTGTTTGCCAACTTTCATTACAATCAATAGTTTTTGGTGATAACTATCAATAGTTAAACCTATTATTGATGAAAGATTGTCGTCACATCAACTATCACAATTCAATTATTGTTGTATGTTTTATTAAACCTCTATATTGCAAATCTATAGAAGACGACACATTATTATTATAAATGATGGTGAATTAATGATAATACACTGTCCTCTCATCATTAAATCAATCTCTGTAATGTCTAATGTTGTGGCGTCATAAAATAGACCTCCTGCATGTTAGCGTGCACGAACGTGGAATGAATCAAACGAAAAAGATTTTCAGACGGAGCATATGTCGATGGTAAATATTTCATACTACACTTTTTCTGATGAGAATATACACTGTCGTGTGTGATTAAGCAGCCTCTTCCTGTGAGCACCAGACTGGTGAATGATGGGATGGCTCGAGGTATGACTTAGAATGAACCAGTGTGGTAGTTGGCGTGTTCATTTGTCACAACCTTGTCCCAGTCACGCTCTCATTTATAACACACATGCAAAGAACGTAACCCCATGTTTGTAGTGACGTCAATAGTTGCCCGCGTACTTGTCCATTCTCGTGCATTTGGCAGCAGTCCAAGTGTCCATTATGATGTTAACAGTTCCCTGCGGCTACAGGGAAATCATGTACAATAAACCAGAGAAATAGAATTCTGGGAAGGCGAAGGCAAATTTTGCATGCCTCCGTTGTTCGGGGAACTGGTTCTAGCTGTGAAGTGCCATCATTTGCCAGCTGGTGAGATTACGTCTAACAGGCATCTTCAGGTAGTAACATCGCTAATAACGAGAATGATTCCAAGAAACAGCACATCTATGGCTCTCTGTCATCTTGTCTCTGTCATTATGGTTGTTAATGGCTCGAGGTGGTATCAAATGGAATTGACACTGATGGCGGTAAACACGCGTTCTCCTCTGTGCAAATGTCAACTGTTTCCTCTCATCAAAACACTGACCCAGTTTAAGTATATTTAGATTTATGGGCAAAACAAACGAAATTGTGCTGAAGTATTCGTTGTGGAATTAAAATAAAATGTACGTAACAGTTGGTATCTGCAGCAGCTTAACTGAACATTAATAACCTTTCAAATGTTCGACCACAATTTTTATTTGAAAGTAAAAGGACAGAACGGTGTGTATGTGTAGTGCCAGTGATGAGTGGTGCCAACACTGCACTGAGTGGTGCCAGCACAGTGGTGCCAATACTGATCAGTGCCAACACTGAGCAGTGTCAACACTGAGTGGTGTCAACACTGTGTGATGCCAACACTGAGTGGTGACAACACTCAGTGTTACCAACACTGAGTGGTGACAACACTGAGTGGTGACAACACTGAGTGGTGACAACACTGAGTGGTGTCAATACTGTGTGATGCCAACACTGAGCGGTGACAACACTGTGTGATGCCAACACTGAGTGGTGGCAACACTGAGTGTTACCAACACTGAGTGGTGTCAACACTGTGTGATGCCAACACTGAGTGGTGGCAACACTGAGTGTTACCAACACTGAGCAGTGTCAACACTGAGTGGTGACAACACTGAGTGGTGTCAATACTGTGTGATGCCAACACTGAGTGGTGACAACACTGAGTGTTACCAACACTGAGTGGTGTCAACACTGAGTGGTGTCAACACTAACTGGTGCTGGTACTGAGTGGTGTCAACACTGAGTGGTGTCAACACTGAGTGGTGTCAACACTAACTGGTGCTGGTACTGAGTGGTGACAACACTCACTGCAACTCTTATGTTTCTCTGCCATAAAACAGAAGTCACGCAGTGTGCGCCAGACTTGAGACTGGCAACAAAAATCTAAGACTACAAATGAACGCAAAATGATCTACATTGACTGGTGTGTCTCCAGCACTCAGGGGGATCTCACCGGGCAAAGTGGCATATATCAACATGACCTTGTGTAACATTGATGCGTTATATGTTACTTGAGGTCACACTGCATATGGCCATGCATATCTAGTAATACAAAGACATTTGGTAAAAATTCACCAAGCCATAGGGAATGTCAGTAAGACCATTGAACTTGAGATGATTGAGAAGAGTTATGTGTAGACCTGCACAGGATTAAGTATTGGTGCAAACTGTAGTATCGATTGACAGGTTCACAAGTAAATAAATATCAGCATAGACTGTGCAGTGTCCCTCACTGCCAAATATTAACACATGCGTGTTTGCTGCGACCTTTATTGAGTCTTATAAGCCACCATGACTTGTGGTGGAAAATGCAATTAAGAAATTCATTAAGTCGAATGTAGTCAATTACTGGGCGTGTTTGCCAGAGGAGGTGAGGACTGAGCAACCAACTGGCTTGTCCAAATGGTAGTCCAAATGGTGACCATGGCCACCTAACTTGATTTCCACACAGTAGATGACTTCTGTGATTACTAATTCATTGCTCAAACTGCCTCGGCTGGTTCTTCTTGCCTCCTCGCTCACCTACGCTGTGGGTGCTACTTTGAAATAGATGTATTTAACAGTATGACATTCAAGTGAAGTAACTCTGGACACAGTTGACCTGCTACGACAGAAAGTCCTGTTGGACAGTTGGTCAATGTCAACATACATTAAGGGGTAGTGTCATGTTGGAGGCAGATAGGGAGTAGTGTCATGTTGGAGGCAGATAGGGAGTAGTGTCATGTTGGAGGCAGATAGGGAGTAGTGTCATGTTGGAGGCAGATAGGGGTAGTGTCATGTTGGAGGCAAATAGGGAGTAGTGTCATGTTGGAGGCAGATAGGGTGTAGTGTCATGTTGGAGGCAGATAGGGAGTAGTGTCATGTTGGAGGCAGATAGGGGGTAGTGTCATGTTGGAGGCAGATAGGGAGTAGTGTCATGTTGGAGGCAGATAGGCGGTAGTGTCATGTTGGAGGCAGATAGGGAGTAGTGTCATGTTGGAGGCAGATAGGGAGTAGTGTCATGTTGGAGGCAGATAGGGGGTAGTGTCATGTTGGAGGCAAATAGGGGGCAGTGTCATGTTGGAGGCAGATGGGGAGTATAGTGTCATGTTGGCGGCAGATAGGGAGTTAGTGTCATGTTGGGGGCAGATAGGGAGTAGTGTCATGTTGGAGGCAGATAGGGAGTAGTGCCATGTTGGAGGCAGATAGGGAGTAGTGTCATGTTGGAGGCAGATAGGGAGTAGTGTCATGTTGGAGGCAGATAAGAAGTAGTGTCATGTTGGAGACAGATAGGGAGTAGTGTCATGTTGGAGGCAGATAGGGAGTAGTGTCATGTTGGAGGCAGATAGGGAGTAGTGTCATGTTGGAGGCAGATAGGGAGTAGTGTCATGTTGGAGGCAGATAGGGAGTAGTGCCATGTTGGAGGCAGATAGGGAGTAGTGTCATGTTGGAGGCAGATAGGGGGGGGAGTGTCATGTTGGAGGCAGATAAGGGGAGTAGTGTCATGTTGGAGGCAGATAGGGAGTAGTGTCATGTTGGAGGCAGATAGGGAGTAGTGTCATGTTGGAGGCAGATAGGGAGTAGTGTCATGTTGGAGGCAGATAGGGAGTAGTGTCATGTTGGAGGCAGATAGGGAGTAGTGCCATGTTGGAGGCAGATAGGGAGTAGTGTCATGTTGGAGGCAGATAAGAAGTAGTGTCATGTTGGAGGCAGATAAGGGGGGGAGTGTCATGTTGGAGGCAGATAGGGAGTAGTGTCATGTTGGAGGCAGATAAGAAGTAGTGTCATGTTGGAGGCAGATAGGGAGTAGTGTCATGTTGGAGGCAGATAAGAAGTAGTGTCATGTTGGAGGCAGATAGGGAGTAGTGCCATGTTGGAGGCAGATAGGGAGTAGTGCCATGTTGGAGGCAGATAGGGAGTAGTGTCATGTTGGAGGCAGATAGGGAGTAGTGTCATGTTGGAGGCAGATAGGGAGTAGTGTCATGTTGGAGGCAGATAAGAAGTAGTGTCATGTTGGAGGCAGATAAGGAGTAGTGTCATGTTGGAGGCAGATAGGGAGTAGTGTCATGTTGGAGGCAGATAGGGAGTAGTGTCATGTTGGAGGCAGATAAGGAGTAGTGTCATGTTGGAGGCAGATAGGGAGTAGTGTCATGTTGGAGGCAGATAGGGAGTAGTGTCATGTTGGAGGCAGATAGGGAGTAGTGTCATGTTGGAGGCAGATAGGGAGTAGTGTCATGTTGGAGGCAGATAGGGGGGGAGTGTCATGTTGGAGGCCCCCCCCCCCCCCCCCGGGGGGGGGGGGGGGGGGGGGGGGGGGGGGGGGGGGGGGGGGGGGGGGGGGGGGGGGGGGGGGGGGGGGGGGGGGGGGGGGGGGGGGGATAGGGGGTAGTGTCATGTTGGAGGCAGATAGGGAGTAGTGTCATGTTGGAGGCAGATAGAAGTAGTGTCATGTTGGAGGCAGATAGGGGGTAGTGTCATGTTGGAGGCAGATAGGGAGTAGTGCCCTGTTGAAGGCAATAGGGAGTAGTGTCATGTTGGAGGCAGATAGAGAGTAGTGTCAGTTGGGGGTAGGAGTAGTGCATGTTGGAGGCAGATAGGGGGGGAGTGTCATGTTGGAGGCAGATAGGAAATAATGTCATGTTGGAGGCAGATAGGGAGTAGTGCCATGTTGGAGGCAGATAGGGAGTAGTGCCCTGTTGGAGGCAGATAGGGAGTAGTGTCATGTTGGAGCAGATAGGGAGTAGTGCATGTTAAGACAATAGGGAGTAGTGTCATGTTGGAGGCAGATAGGGAGTAGTGTCATGTTGGAGGCAGATAGGGGGGGAGTTCATGTTGGAGGCAGAAAGAAATAGTGCCCTGTTGGAGGCAGAAGGGAGTAGTGTCATGTTGGAGGCAGATAGGGGTAGTGTCATGTTGGAGGCAGATAGGGAGTAGTGTCATGTTGGAGGCAGATAGGGGGGGAGTGTCATGTTGGAGGCAGATAGGGAGTAGTGCATGTTGGAGGCAATAGGGGGTAGTGTCATGTTGGAGGCAGATGGGGGAGTAGTGTCATGTTGGAGGCAGATAGGGAGTAGTGTCATGTTGGAGGCAGATAGGGGGGGAGTGTCATGTTGGAGGCAGATAGGGAGTAGTGCCATGTTGGAGGGAGATAGGGAGTAGTGTCATGTTGGAGGCAGATAGGTAGTGTCATGTTGGAGGCAGATAAGAAGTAGTGTCATGTTGGAGGGAGATAGGGTAGTGTCATGTTGGAGGCAGATAAGAAGTAGTGTCATGTTGGAGGCAGATAGGGAGTAGTGTCATGTTGGAGGCAGATAGGGAGTAGTGTCATGTTGGAGGCAGATAGGGAGTAGTGCCATGTTGGAGGCAGATAGGGAGTAGTGTCATGTTGGAGGCAGATAGGGAGTAGTGTCATGTTGGAGGCAGATAGGGAGTAGTGTCATGTTGGAGGCAGATAGGGAGTAGTGTCAATAAGATTTGGAGGCAGATAGGGAGTAGTGTCATGTTGGAGGCAGATAAGAAGTAGTGTCATGTTGGAGGCAGATAGGGAGTAGTGCCCTGTTGGAGGCAGATAGGGAGTAGTGCCCTGTTGGAGGCAGATAGGGAGTAGTGTCATGTTGGAGGCAGATAAGAAGGGGGGTGTCATGTTGGAGGCAGATAGGGGGTAGTGTCATGGGAGGCAGTTTGGGAGTAGTGCCATGTTGGAGGCAGATAGGGAGTAGTGTCATGTTGGAGGCAGATAGGGGGTAGTGTCATGTTGGAGGCAGATAGGGAGTAGTGCCATGTTGGAGGCAGATAGGGAGTAGTGTCATGTTGGAGGCAGATAGGGAGTAGTGTCATTTTGGGAGGCAGATAGGGGGTAGTCCCATGTTGGGGGCAGATGGGGAGTAGTGTCATGTTGGAGGCAGATAGGGGGTAATGTCATGTTGGAGGCAGATAGGGAGTAGTGTCATGTTGGAGGCAGATAGGGAGTAGTGTCATGTTGGAGGCAGATAGGGAGTAGTGTCTCATCGGGTAGGCAGACTTGTCAGTTAGAAATAAAATACTCAGTTTCTAGCCATGAGTTTTGTTGTGTGCAAAGAAAGAAGACACATAATTATAAAGGGCCACAAATAACATTAATAATGTGTTGGTTTTATTATAACAAAAATGTGCTTCTTGTGAGTCTTTAAAACAATCCACAATGTTTGCATTCCAAACGTATTTTAAAACAGGTTGCCTGGCCTGACAGTAGAGCCTGGCTCCGTCTTGCCGTCCCAGGCGAGTGACTGCTGTCGTCATTGTGTTCTTGGGGGCCACGTCACAAGCAAAATCAATTCTTTAAATACCCATCTGTGTGACACAAATCCAGGCACTTAAACATGTCACTGAATGTCACATTTTCAATGTGGTTTTGTGCTGGGTGATAATGTCGTTACAGTCGCCAGTCACATGTGGTTAGCTCAGTTTCATTCACCATTAATTTTTGTAATTTCAAGCACCAGTTTTTATGGTGAATCTTATTTCCGTCAGTACTGAAAATTTCACACAAGCAGTGTTTTTGCATCGCGCACAAATACAATTTCTATCACAAAGCTGTCATGGCAATTATAATTGAACAAAAAGTGTAACGTTTGCTGCACAACTAATCTATCATGTGTTTTATGGAAATTGTGTAGAGAGGCACCTCTCTGCAGGGGGCTTTAGTACTTATTACCAGTGATTTGTCATAGGTTTGTCACATATATCCCAATCTACTTGGTTCATGCAGTATTGTGTAACAAAATCTCCAATAAATCTGCAACATCAGGTTAAAATAAGTAATTTTACAAACTTCATAGTTTAAATCCCCCCCCCCCCCCCATACATAGTTCTGCTTACACAAGACTAGGAAATGGCTGCAATGAAAATGATCGCTGCCACAGTCCACTTGATGTCCCCATTCAAGTCCTGTGTAGTTCTGTCATATGACCACCTCTCTATATTATGACATAGAAGGTCTACTGCTTTTTGCATCACACCCACCCTTCTCACACACTCCCCCTCACACCTTTTCTCACACTCCCCTCACACCCGCCCTTCTCAAAAACTCCCCCCTCACACCCCCCCTTCCCCCCCTCCCCTCCCACCCCCCTTCTCCCCCCCCCCCCCCCCCCCCCTTCTCCCCCCACTCCCCTCACACCCGCCCCTTTTCCACACACCCCACACCCCCCTTCTCCCCCCCCCACCCACCCTTTTCCCCCCTCCCCCCCCCCACCCTTTTCCCCCTTCCCCCCCCCCCCCCTCCCCCGCCCTTCCCCTCCCCATCCCCCCCCCTTCTTTTTTAAAATCCCCCCACACCCCCCCTTTTCCCCCCACCCCCCCCACACAGCCCCTTTTCCCCACTCCCCCTCCCCCCCCGCCCTTCTCCCCCTCCCCCTCCCACCACCCTTCTCGCCCCCCTCCACCACCCCTTTTCACACCCGCCCTTCCCCTCCCCCCACCCCCCCTTTTCACCCCCCCTCACTCCCCCTCACACCCGCCCTTTCCAAAATACCTTTCACACCCACCCCTCATTCCTCCCACACCCACCCTTCTTGTACACTCCCCCTAGTACACCCCCTAAGTGTGGAGCAAAGTCTATGGTGGAGAAATTAATTTCTTTACTTGTAACAATAATTTGATTGACCCAGCTTTAGAACATCGTTGACAGCAACTGTCAGTACAATGACTGTGTGACATCTGCTGGTGACAGTGGCACAGTGGCATCATAAAACATGTAGCCCCCAAGAGAAATTCAGTTGACATTTCAGTTATTTAATGCCGATTAAACGGCAGTGATTGCTACAAAGAACTGTATCGTTGTCATGACAACCACGGAATAGATGGCAATCTTATTAGTTGATACTTGCGTGGTATCTTTGATAGTGTTTTATGTTGGTGTACCATGGCCTTGCAGTCATAAAGATGTCATTACATCAGCCACGTAGTCAGCACCGTTGACAACACACAAATGTGATTGGGTCGGAAAGAAAGTGGCGAAGCTGATGGTCTGTAAAACTCTCCCAGATTGCATCTCTTGTCAGAATGAGGCTCGCGTTATATTAAATCTGGTTCATCCATTAATTTTTTTTTTCAAATCAGTGATCCCCTTTCATGATTCTCTCAAGCTGATTGTGTTAACTGTCAAGTATTTTATTTGCTATTATTATCTATCAAAGATCATATTTGTTATCGATTGTGCATCCTTTCTGGAAGACCCAAAGTACAGAGGGAATCAATCAAAGAAAATATACTGACTGACAATATACTATTAATAAACATTATTTTCATATTTTAGAAGCATTCAGATGTTGAATTAGAGCAAATGCATTTATGTGAACCTGCTTGACCCAGCTGCCTGATAGATTACACTGGGCATTTATTAAAAACACTGACCAGTTTAATCTAGCAGAGATGGTCAGAATGGACAGACAATGAGTTGTGCAATGGGCCTACTTTGGCTGGCAGCGGTGTACAGGGGAATGTTGTGGCCTGTTAAATCGTGCCTGGCCTCAGCAGCTAGGTCTCATTTAGGAGCCATTACGTCTCTGCCAGTATTTATCATGCTGGAAGCAGAGTGACAAAGCGGTATTGGCGCTGTGATTTATTGAGACATTTGGATTGCATTATGTATGATTGCTGTTAGTGCTAAGTGCAGGCGGTGCAGTGGTGCAGCGGTGCAGTGGTGCGGGCTGCAGCATCCCCAGTTATTTGGAGTCACACAAACATGGGTCTTCTTTTCTGACATGGTCGTCATCTCTCAACTGGACTCGATGTATATCTGGGTAGAAAAACTTGAAATTCTGCAAAAATGCATATAAATTCATGTTATTGTTTTATTTAGATTATTTATTTGATTTGATTTGATTTGATTTGATTTGATTTGATTTGATTTGATTTGATTTGATTTGATTTGATTTGATTTGATTTGATTTGATTTGATTTGATTTGATTTGTTAGTTTATTTTAATGCTATTCCAAATGCATGTCACCAGGTTACAGAGAATAATTACTAGAAACCAAAAAAATGTCATGTTAGGTAGCAAGATTCAGCACTTGGATAGCAAGATTCAGCAATTACTTTGGAGCTTTTTAATGAAAACTTGCTAATACTTTTATCTGTTGATCAAATGGTACAACTTTTATGTTCAAATTAATCTTTGTGCAGCTATTACAACAAAACAGTAACTCAGAAAACATTTATTTATCATCACAATTTTTATATTTGAAGAAAAATCTGTATTAAAATAGTGTAATCCATATTGCTAATTTCTGCTACTGACATTAAAAATATATGTTGTTGTTAGAAAATCTGCATATTGTGGTGGGTCTGCTTTGTTATAAACATTTCTCAACTCAATTCAGCTTCTACTTAAAAACAACCACGAACTATGAATGTTGACTAATAATGTGTGAACACTCAAATAAATAACTGTGATTATTCTCTAGCAGCAATGTGGCTGAAATGATACATCCACAATTACTTGTAATTGTGTTTTTGTGCAACTTGATGGCTTCAGGGAATTCATTCCCCTGAATGCTGATTAAATTGTTGGCCTCACTGTCAGATGGGAAGATTAAGTAGGTTCTTTTGAACGTCTACACTCAGCTTAGCCAGGTTTGTCATGTGAATGAATATAAATGTTATTTTGTGAGCATCCCCTTAAATATGGCATTATGTGTAGGTTAAACAATTTAGTGATTTAAATTATGAATCACTTGAATTTGTAAAGTTATGGTTAACTCTTAGAAGAGTTATTAAACATGAATCAAATAATTTAATGTGCACTGAGACATGTCTTCAGGCAGATGGAACATTGCGAATGATGCTCTAGATTATATTTCCCATTTATTAATTATACAGATTAGCATAAGTATCCAGGCAAATGACAATTAATAGGCTGTCAGATTGAAGTGGACTTGTAGTCTGTGCTCCATCCATCAGCTGGCCAGTTGGTCCGTCTGTGTGCTTGACCACTGACCACATTGGTCAAGCCTCATAAATCACCTTCCAAGCCAGGGTCTTGATTCTGATGGTGTGAGAGGACCAAGGTGTGGCACCCTGAAGTAGGCCTAATGTTTGGCAAGGAACAGTGGATTAGAAAATGTGTGAAGGCTGTTTGTACACATATCCACCACTGTCTATAGCCAGATACTCATATATACAGATGAGTGAACTGTCCCAAGATTTCACTCCGCAGCTGAGGAAGTGAACCGAGCCCAAATTTGTTTTGTCGAAAGTCCGAAGCTTTACCCATGAGCCACTGCCCTGTTAACAAAACTGAAATATTACAGATTGTTGGATTAGACGTATATAAATCATGTCCAGTGTAATAATATTTTGCTTTGCTAACGTTGTCGGGCTAAAATAATGACTCATTTAGTTTTACTATGACCATTTCTCTGAATTGACAAATATGACTTTATAATTTATATGTTTAGTGATGGGCAAACTGTTGCATGGCATCTGTCAAAGTGAACTGTCAGGTGGCATCTGTCAAAGGGAAATGTCAGGTGGCATCATCAAAGGGGACTGTCAGGTGGTATGTGGCATCTGTCATCAAGGGGACGGCCAGGTAGTATCTGTTGAGGGGATTGGCATGTGCCAAGGGGACTGTTGGGTGGCATCTGTCAAAGGGGACTGTGCAGGTGGCATGTGTCAAAGGGGACTGTGCAGGTGGCATGTGTCAAAGGGGACTATGCAGGTGGCATCTGTCAAAGGGACTGTGTGGGTGGCATCTGTCAAAGGGGACTGTGTGGGTGGCATCTGTCAAACGGGACTGTTGGGTGGCATATGTCAAAGGGCACTGTCAGGTAGTATGTGGCATGTGTCATCAAAGGGATGGCCAGGTGGTATCGTTTGGTGGAGTGGGACTGGTGACATGTGACAAAGGGGACCGTCAGGTGGCATATGCCAAGTGGCATCTGTCAAGGGAGACAGACTATCCGGTGGCATGTTTCAATCAAAGGGATCTGCTAAGTTCTAACCCTCCATGTCATGACACAGCAAGCTGAATTAGGGTTGGTGTTGCTGTTGCTGTTGCTGTTGCTGTTGCTGTTGCTGTTGCTGTTGCTGTTGCTGTTGCTGTTGCTGTTGCTGTTGCTGTTGCTGTTGCTGTAAGAAAGCTTTCAAAGGGTTGAAGTGTCTACCTGGACACTGAGTGTGTGAATATGAGACACGATGGTCAGTGGCAGATTCAATTCACAGGGTCATTAGCCTGCAGCTGTGGTCCACCAGGACAGTCCAGTCCAGGAACCTCCAAACACTGTGATAAATCATTATTGATTTTTATGGAAAGCTTTTCTCCGAATGCTTACGAGTTGTAGCACATTGTTGAGTTGGTCCCAGGAGGGATTTGGCGGCAAGTGAGAGTAGGTGATTGGAAAGAAAAGAATCCAAATATATTCTGATTGTTTAGTGGCATAAAGTGTCTATAGTGTCTAAACCACGTTTAGATAGGCGTTTTAGATTAATTTTATTTATTTCATGTTTTGTTGCATATTTTATAGATAATCTTAACGTGTGTTTATTTTTGGAGATATTTTGTAATTTACTTATCTTAGACATTCAGTTTAAATTGTGCGTATTTTTTAAAATACTGCTTTTTTACGTTGTAGTATCTATGACTAATTTTAATGACCTTGTATATTTGTCTATTAGTATTTGCGACTTGTAATCAACACAACCTTTGGAATGATGGAGGTGGAGGTTTTATTATATTTAAGTGTTGTTTACGTACTCTGCCTGGTATATTTGGTGAAGATGCTGATATGAAATATGTTATTGATTTCTGAAAATGGTTAATTTTATTAACAGTAACATGTAGCTTTGTTTCTAGGTTTGTTTCTTTGTTTCAAAAGAAGAATTGGTTTTATGACCAAGACATTTCAGATGATGCAATACATCTGTCAAAAATAAAAAAACAATAACCGTTTTTGAAACAGGGTATATGATGTATGGTAAATAAAAACAAATTGTGTTTGGAGACTCATCTTAGATTGTGGTGGTTGCTTTTACAAGTGTCAGGAGATTCGTTTGCACCATTGAAAGGAGAAGACAATACTCTCTTTTGTGGAGCATTGGAGGACAGTTTCTATAGGACGTCAATTGGCATGTTGCTGTTGAGCGTGTCAGTTTGTTGTGCCTCTGTCTCGCAGTGTTTACCTGTACAGATGAAGCCTCCTGTTATCCAGGTGGCACGTAATTTGTTTCTGCAATCAAAGAGGGTCGATTCATTGAGCTGACAACAGTGTCACGTGTGTAAGTGTCACGCACACACGTGTTTACTTACCTCCTCCATTGGTGATTGTAATCCACCATATGGCCGTTTTCTTACCTGGATGCTACTTGGCGTACCTGTCTTTCCGTGTGGCCGGCCCACTAAATGTAATTATATTGGGAAGTGAATTGACAAGGAATGGCATCAATTTTAGGCATTTACTATTGGCCTTGCTGCATTACAGAATGTCGCTTTATATAATATTATTTTCTTGATAACTGACTGTATTCTAAAGCACTCCACAATTGACCTGATTTGTTTATTACACACTCAGATTTCATTCTATGATTAAGACAACAGCAGCAGTAGGCAGAACTAGATGAATTTAATTCCAGTGTCTAAATAATTCCACGTGTTTGACTATAATTAAAATCAATACTGTGGTAAGCCTCATATGAGATGATGACGTGATATTGGCGTATTACAACACCAGTTGCATGGTAGTATATTACGTACAGCTGATATGAAATAGTGTCCACTTATTTCCACAAAAGTAGTTTATTTCCACCTGTTATATGTTTTTATTATCGTGTTGTTTCCCAGTCATGCGAATATGCCATTAGTAAGGAGTAGTTTATCACTACACGCTGCGTGTCACTGGCTCATACAAACTGGAAAATTGATGCTCGTAATCGCTGCCGACATCTAAATGTCATGGAAGCAGCGTTCAAGAACAATACTTATAAGAACGTCTGTCTGAACAGGTTGAAGATCACAATAATGATGTCTTGCACCGGTAGGCAGTTCATGCAAAGGTTAATACATAATTATAGTGGTATTACATAAACTATTTCATTGTTGTTTCAGTAGTCTAGTAAGCAGAAGTAAAACAACAGTTTCTTCTTCGTCTGTTTTCACCAAACACCTTCATTTGTTTGGAGATTGTTGTTGTTTTGGGTAGGTTTTTGGCTCCAGGAACGATATATAATTATGCAGTTTAGTGGGGCTAGGGGATACATAGGTGGCAAGAAGGAGATGCTTGTAATTCAGATGTATAGCCTAGATCCGAACAGCACAGAGCGCTCTCAGATACCACTTGTTGGGGCTTGTGTTGAGATGAAGACATTGAGGCCAAGAT
The DNA here is from genome assembly GCA_025642075.2 of Ridgeia piscesae. Classification (NCBI taxonomy): domain Eukaryota; kingdom Metazoa; phylum Annelida; class Polychaeta; order Sabellida; family Siboglinidae; genus Ridgeia; species Ridgeia piscesae. Next base: position 168,233 of record JAODUO010000115.1, read on the forward strand.
CAACAAAGTGACACCAGTGACACATACCACATATTATTTATAAAATGTCGGTTATTATTTAAATACTAAATTAGTTTAACAACTGAAGATGTTTTTAAGCGATACTATGCCATTATGATGTGCTTCCATAATGGTTTCCATCAGTTAGTGTTTGAAAACATATGTCTGCATTATCCATGTATTATAAAAATAAATTTACTTTGTGAAAACAAGTAGTGTTACGTGTGCATTTAAAACTGACGTTTTAGAAATAACAGAAGGAATGAAGTGTGGTCAGCATGTCCTTTTCATCTTGTCATAAGGATTTCCTTGTTATGTTGTCACAGGGATGTCCTTGTCATGTTGTCAGCGGCTTGTGCTCTTTGTGTTAAATGCTGACCTTCCCACCATTGACGCAGAGCAATTACGTGGACACGGCACCTCCCAGCTCTAGGCCGCCTCTTTGATTACCTTCAACTCGGAAGCAGTTTCGCTTTTGGACAAGTAATTGGAACAAATTCATCACGATATTGACAGTAATAACAGCAATGTCTTCAGGCATTATGTCCAGCCCTGTCACACTTCAAACAAACCACTGTGTGGTCACATGGATGCCGTCCAGTAGCTGTGCCTTTGCACTGCTCACCATAAAGACACTTGCGTCATCGGGGTACTTCGGTGGTCTCTAAAACGAGACACTGTTTTTGCGTTATTATTCTTGTGATCTGTTCATTGGCTGAAGTCCTAAACTAGTAAAAGCGATGTCATGAAAGGGTGAAATTCTTGTTAATTGTAGAACGATTCCCATGGAAGAAATTTGTAATCTCAATGATCAGCAATATTACTGTTAGTAGCCTTTCTTCTCGCAGTGACCAGACTGGTACTCAAATAGATAATGCCTGGTTTTCATGAGTCTCTTGAAAGCATGCTTTCGCTTATCGTTGTGTCTCCCACAGTGACGCGATTAAGAAGCGTTTGATGACATTAGAGGACATCAGATGATGACATAAGGTGCTGACCTGTGTGTCCGGTGTGTCGGCTGCATGAGGCACGGTGCCTTCAGAGGGCACTGTTGTTTGTCAAGTAGGAAGATAAAGCACTGGTAATGCCCCACTGGGAGAGGGACTGAGGAAGAGGGACCACCTAATGGCCGGCCACTAATTGTCCGATGACAGAAATGTCAACAAGTGATCATCACAAAGTGCAGCTGAGCTTGTGTCCGTCTGCTCTAAAAGCCTTTACCTTGTGTTTGCCCCGCTCCCGTGGGAGAACGCTCCAGTGGTTTCCCTGCTGACCACGCGTCTCGCCTCGGACACTGCCGTCTCAATGTCTTGCTGTCAAGTGGTCTTTGCCAAGGAAACACACCTCTCTGTGCGTTGTCAATACTTTCCACTATAGCAAGTCATCATTATCTTCTAAGATGCACAGTTGATATCGGACCATAATTATACACTTCTGACAAGGCAACTGCGCCGAGAGCATGGGAACATTTCACTAATGTTGTTAAGAGCTTTTAAACCCGATTTTGCACTTATAATATAATATAAATAATGTTTGCTCCTTAACAGTTACTTTCAATACCTGGAAACTGTCAACACCACAAAGCGCCAATGGGATATTGTCGCCAGTGTGTCATGAACATGGTGTCCTAGGTAATATGGCAATGGATTTTTGGACAGCGACAATACACAATACCATACAATGATACACAGCTGTCATTCAGCCAATACACAAACCAAACAACCCTCACGCGGCACCAAGTGTTATGTGACCAACTGAAGCAACTTAACAAGCCAATTGAGGCAATGCTGGAGGTGGTTATGATACTAGAAATGACAGTTGAAAGATTCGCACGACTAGTTTCTGTGCTGAAAATTGTCATTGATGTTAGCATTATTGTCTACGTCAGTAAGTTTATGGTGTGCTGTCTGCATGCATACTTGTCACTTCTGTTGGTGTGCAAGTTATCTGATATAAAATGTAGGCCTAATGAATGTGGCACCTTCATGCTTCAAGTCTTTAGGTGTGTTCTGTAAACACCCAATGTTCACGAACAATTTGCTTTAATCAGACACATAATCTGGCCAGTGCATAGCGTGTTACAGACCTGGTGGTCTTCACGTCAACGTTATCGATTCAGAAGTGAGTGTCGTTATTGTTAACAACCAACAGCGTAAACCATTACACATATATGTCCGTATGGCTAGCCGTGTGAACAAACACACACACGGGTCCGTAGACTTCATAATGTGGAGGTGACCACTTTATATGCATGGTACATGTCTTGTCTAACGTCGGTTTTGTTTTGCTTCGCTTTGGTTTGTATCCTGTTCTTCCTATTCATTCTCTTGTCCAGTTCCGTCGCTATTTCGCCACTATTTTCTTCTGCAACAGCATCTAACATCAGCATCTGGTGCTTTCAGAATACTGCACAGAAGGAGATGGAGACGGAGATCTGGAGCGCTGTGGCGAAGTGGCAGAAAGAGGCGGGCGTGGCGAGCAAGGGCCGAGCACCGCCCGTCGTCGTGCTCGATTCGACCAGCTGTGATTCCGGCATCAGTTGCGGCACGACATGCAACGGCTTCGGTTCGAGTCACGCCACCGACGACACGACGCCAGACACGTCGAGTCTGGGTCCCGACAGACCGCTCTCTCTCGTGCCTAGTACGACGTTGAGCACGCGCTGTCGGAACGACGGCTCCGGTCGGACAAGGGAGACTCGCATGGTGCGGAGCATCAGCAGCTGGAGCACCGGGGAGGAGGGAGACAGGACGGAGGCGGGGGAGACGGGGTGCTTAGCCAGATGGGGCAGCAGTCTGACTCTCAACGAGAACCGGTCGTGGAGTCGCAGCAACCGAAACGACATGATGAAGTCCTTCAAGCCAGACAGAATCTCTAAGATATTCCTAAAAGGCGTCACGACGACAGAGGAGGTTATCTGATGGAATGCGCCCCCACCACCACCACCACCCCATGTCCGTCTCATAGTCGTTCGCGACATTGTCTTGTAAAATAACTGTAACTAAAAAGGCGATGTGTTTTCCTTGAATATCAAAGTCTATTTTTATTAGAAGACAAATGTAATGGGGTTTATCATCACTGCCAATGTATTATTCGAAAATGTTCTTATTGTTGTATCTCAGAAGTGTATATAGATATATAAAACACGAAAGGTAGGTACTGCGACTACGTCAGATATACAATACGATGTTTCAGTCGCTGGATATGTGATATATGTTGTTTATTTTATTGGTGGAATAGACACATTAATAAACTGCCTACACACAATCCTGTTTACACATACGGCAGGCCGCACGATGTGTTTCTGTGTGTGAGGTAAGCAGTTTTACACATGTACAGTATATCCATGCACGCAATCTACTATGTAATTATGTTGTATTGTGCATGCGTGCCAGATTTGAGACCTGGTTTATTTGATCAATTTTACTCTGTCCCATCCTGAATCTGTGTACATCATGTAAGTCTGAAATATAAAGACGAACACGCGAAGACATCACTTAATCGTCGTGCGACCATTCTTGAGGGCGGAACCAGTCATGTGGTTAGTAAACGGCAAAATATCGTGAAGGCTAAATACGGTTGTGCATGTTATATTCCGTTTAATCCCAGCATCCACCCATAATAGCACGCCTACCTAAACATTAGATACTTCCCATGCAATTTGGGTTCGGCTAATAAACACAGCAAGACCGGGTGACAGATTATGGCGCACACGTGTTGCGTGTCTGGCGACTCGTCGCTCTTGTTACCCGTTATCACGTCATTTCGTCGGCTTTACCGACGTCGCTGTTGTCATCGTCTCGCGGCGAGGCGGCTGTAAACCTTCCAGTGGCGCACTGCCTGTCGTCACTGTCTGTTACAACTCGTCGTAAACTACGCCCATTTGCATTGTTGCTAATCACTATGAGGCCATGTGATTGTTTTGTGTTGGGCATGTGCAATATGTGAATAAATATTAGTATTACACAAATACTAGGCCTACTCGTCTCATCTGCGAGCGCTTCTGACACGAGAACAAAATCGTTACCGGTGGATATGAAAACGTAGGCGCATAGCTTCGGCTCCACACCGCTGTCGGATGATGGCATCAGAAGACAGCCCCCTCGTCAGATATATTGGGGGTTCAGCCCCCCCCCCCCAGCATAAATGACCGGTTCCAATGCCATAGTACTCGTAACCAAAATGTCGAGGTATGAATAATTTGTACAGGCAATCTGGTAGAGACTATGTTGTATGTGTGCACGTGCGCGTGAGTTCGTATATAAGTGTATGTAATATGTGTATGTATGTATATAACTATATATATATATATATATATATATATATATAAAATACCTTCTACCACATTGCATGTGCAAATTGTGTGCCTGTGTGTGCGTGCGTACGTGCGTGCGTGCGTGCGTGTGTAATACGAGCTCACGCGCATGTGCACACAGCCACACACGCGCGCATTCATCATCCCATTTAGGTCTAGCCACATGTTAACAATAATTGCAGTGGTTTGTGGAATAGGGCGTTGATGCAAGCATTGGTTCCATAAAAATTAAAGAAATGTCTGTCGTGAGTCGTGTTGCCGCAGAGCCTGCCCAATGGCCTTTGTCGGATCTCGAAAGGGCCCAAATGGACGGGCAGGCTTACTTAGGACTACACATTAGCTTCCCATGTGAACATCACAGGGGGCTGAGTGCCCGCCCTACACATTAAACACGCCGCTAAATGCACATGACATCCGCAACGTTTGTGGATGGAACGAATTACACAGAAAACATTCGCGGTAGGACTGCCGGATGGCAGCCAAATTGCGCTCCAGTAAAAAACTGTAGCGATAGTGCTCGCGCATAAACGGTGCCGAACTAGACCGGCGTCGATTTTCAAAGTCACGACCGTGAAATAGGTAACGATATGAGTTCCAACGAACTGCCGCGTGACCTGGGAAACCTTAATTTCGGGGTTTGTTTCAACACTGGAGACAGAAATGCGCGCAGGGATGGGTATTGATTCCACACTTCGTTATACAGTTGTTTGAGGAGTGACTGAGACTGGTTTTTGCTATGGTTCTACGAACATCGTAGGTTTCTACGTTCCCAATGTTTTATTTTTTACATTTTAAGCATCAAGTGATGTGCTTTGGGACTAACCATTTTGTTTTCTGCAAACAAAGGTCGTGACCAAAGGTCATGATTACTATTTTGACCTTGTAATGGACGTCTAATCCATTCATACACTACAGGCAACATCGTTCGTTACCCGCGTGTGATAATAACACCATTTCTACCCGCGGATGGTCCGTGAAAACGATGGGTCCTCTTGCATGACATCCCAACTGATGGTCTACAAGACGGTTGATCCTTTTGTATGATAACAGTACCACCACTTTGATGATCTACAAGACAAATGGATCCTCTTGGCTGATAACGGTATCACTATTAGTTATTCAATGATGATCTACAAGACGAATGGATCCTCCTGGCTGATAACGGTATCACCATTAGCTATTCAATGATGATCTACAAGACGAATGGATCCTCCTGGCTGATAACGGTATCACCATTAGCTATTCAATGATGATCTACAAGACGAATGGATCCTCTTGGCTGATAACGGTATCACCATTGGTTATTCAATTATGATCTACAAGACGAATGGATCCTCCTGGCTGATAACGGTATCACCATTGGTTATTCAATTATGATCTACAAGACGAATGGATCCTCTTGGCTGATAACGGTATCACCATTGGTTATTCAATTATGATCTACAAGACGAATGGATCCTCTTGGCTGATAACGGTATCACCATTGGTTATTCAATTATGATCTACAAGACGAATGGATCCTCTTGGCTGATAACGGTATCACCATTGGTTATTCAATTATGATCTACAAGACGAATGGATCCTCCTGGCTGATAACGGTATCACTATTAGTTATTCAATGATGATCTACAAGACGAATGGATCCTCTTGGCTGATAACGGTATCACCATTAGCTATTCAATGATGATCTACAAGACGAATGGATCCTCCTGGCTGATAACGGTATCACCATTAGCTATTCAATGATGATCTACAAGACAAATGGATCCTCCTGGCTGATAACGGTATCACCATTAGCTATTCAATGATGATCTACAAGACAAATGGATCCTCTTGGCTGATAACGGTATCACCATTAGCTATTCAATGATGATCTACAAGACGAATGGAACTTCTTGGCTGATGACAGGTAAAACAGCCAGGGTGATTACATGTCACTCAGAGAATTTAATCATGATCAACGTTTTTACGATCGACACGACACGTTTAATACAAAACTGAATACAGTTTGTCCCTCGTGAATTTAATGAACCAACCGTACGCGTCTAACTTCAACTTCTTAAACCGGGTGGGTGTGCTCCCAACACGTAATCTACAACAATCATCGCGTCGACTGCCTGGAGTCTCTGTCGCCAAGGCACTGACTGCGTCGGTCCCTTGAGTTCGCCAGTCACTTCGTTGCGCGGCAACCCACACTGACAGCTTCACTCCTGATAAAATCGTTCAGTAATTACACGGAAATCAGAATCACGCGAGCGTGTCTTTGTGTCGGAAAATGGTTGTCGGTATTCTCTAACGGCAGTCGTCAGTTGTTATCGATACAACGTCAGATTGAGCAGGCGGCTAAAATGAGCAATGTCCTCTCGCCGTGCGGGCGCCATTTTGACGTTATCGTTTAGCGTTTCAGCGTGGTAATTCTTCTGACAAACGCTTCTTCCGCGTCGCCCTCTGGAGTGCATCGATACGAAAGAGAGCCGCCATTAGCTTTTGACATCTGTATCTATATCGCGCACAAACCGAAGCCAGTCTGTAATTGCTATCAAGTTTGTATTGTATATCTAGACCGAACGATATACTTTATATTCTATAGAGGATAAATGAAACAAATTGCTGAACGCTCGATAAATTATAGGTGTTCTTGTCGACATGTCACCTGTAATGTTTCGCACTGAGGATCAATATTCACCGTTAAATATGCATCTATGAATTCCTTACACCGCACGGCTGCCGGTATAACCAAGTATTGGTTTATGCGATCCAATCGTGGATATTGCATTTGCAGATCCTTCCCTTTGGACGTGACTCCATATAATTATGTCCATTTGACATTTACACCGTAGGTTATGTATATGTATAAAAGGTAAGTCCTTACAAAGAGCAGTGTCCAGTCCTTGCGACTGACCAAAGCGCTTTATTTCCTGGCAGACCATCTCGACATTTCGTGGAAGCACCCAGCAACGTAGACTGAACTAATTTGCTCAAGGTTCATCCCCGCCGCATGGGATTCGAACAGGGGTTCTCTCGAAGCAATGATGTTCTAGCCACTGTGCCACTGCGCTCCATCTAGGGAACTACACCCAACATAATCTGTAGATCGGGTCTGTAATATTAGCTAAGCATGCCATTAAAAAGGTAAAGGTAAGTTATTACACAGAACAGTATTCAATCCTCAAGATTGCACAAAACGCTTTACACTTTATCCCTGGCAGACCTGTCAATCGAACACCATCTCGACTTCTCTGGGAAGCATCTAGCCACGCTGCAAATAACGCGCGAAAAGTGATTCTACACAAATATCCATCAATGTCTATAGCCAGGTATTCGTGCATACAGCTCAGTGAACTGGATCAATGTAGAGTGAAAATAACTTGCCCAAGGTTTGACAAGGTTTTGAAATTCGAACCCGGATATTCTAGTCGAAAGTCCGACTCGTTAGCCACTGTGCTGATATATCTATAATTTACATTTCGTCTAAAATTATTATTATTATTAGATCGCTCTTCTAGGGTCGACGTGTGTTAGATTGCGTCGTGAGATTGGTCTCGTGCGACATGTGTTTCGTGCAGGTGTCGCCTAGCACTGTTGATTCTCGTAACGACAGTCGTCAGAGGCGTCTAAATTAATTCATGTGTCTAAGTCGGAGGTTCTTCACTTGTTTGGCTGCGACCCAAATCCCGGTCGTGTAAACAACTCATGAATCGTTGATGAATGACACAAAGAGTGACAAATAGGCACACGTAAACAAATGATGACATCATTGCTGGACACACAGGCTCCACCTTTACTATTCCGTTAAATACTGGTTCAGTTGAGAACGGCGTTTCACCTTCTATTGGACACATTGCAAGGATTGCGCAGACTATTTGTACGCAAATATCAATCACTGTTTATAGCCAGGTATTCGTTTGCACAGCTGGGTAAACCTGAGCAACGAGAAATGTTCGTGAGTTCGATCTTCTAAATACTACGTCGCCGCGTTCCATAAAGAAGGAGACAAAGTGGTTACCTCTGGCGACCCACTCAAACTGGCTTGGCGACCTAATTACGGATCGCGACTCAGGAGTTAATAAATGCTGGACAGCATGTGTCAAACTGAACGTGTCAACGGTCGCGACTGACACGTGAGCGCGGACCGTAAACAGCGATGGGCAGGTGATTCACTCCGCCGTCCGACCGGCCCAACGTAGGCGATTCAGAAGAGACCCAATTGCGGTTAGCGTGTGTAAACGACAGACCGTTCAATTGTGGCACACAATAAACATGCGTAGGACGCGTACGTGGCGACAATTCAGCCGATATGTTTGAATGTGTCATTACCGCAGTCGCCTAAGTTACTGATGTAGGCTATAGTGCAATAATATTATAGTAGGGCCACCGTCGCATTGTTAATTGCAGATGGTGTGGATATTACCGAACAATACGTGCATATAGTCATCGACAGGTACCAAGAACATTGCCAGATATTCACAAGATAGAAGACAAACAACTGCAATTTAGTATTGTGAGTCAGAGCAGGCGTGGGCTGTTTCAATTAAATCAAGTAGGTTTACTATGAAGTCGCAATGTGAAGACGTGGCATCTATAAAAAATAAACTCCTACCGCATTCAAGTCTTTTGAATCATATGAATGCGTGTATGTCTGGCCATGCACAGTTGCACGCACACACACACACACACACGGCTCCATGCAAGCGCATCAGCTACATGCGTTTAATGGCGCGTTTAAATGTCGGCATTCGCGAGCAATACACTTTTATGGTTACATAATGTAGCTAAGTTTAGTGGCGGCCCTTTAGTGCTGGTTACGGCCGTAATGAAGTTACGCAAGCCGAGAGCGGACCGGGCGCATAGGCACTTTGTGGCATTTAGCGCGGTGGTCGGTCAGCGCTCCACCGCCTCGGGTGTCATGGCCGCTGGGAGGGACAGAGCAGGCTCCGGCATTTTGGAAGACCAAACTAGGTTCATCACGGGACATCTAGAGTGAGGAGGACTAGAGGAGTGGGTGGAGCAATCATGGAGCGGTGGAGCAGTGGAGTGATGGAGCAACGAAGCAATGTAGAGAAAGTTGAATTGATAGGAGCAGTGGAGATGAATGCGTTACATAAACAGCGAACTGGAGTTTAGTATGCATAGTAGAAGGTGACACGCTGCATGTAGCAAACCAACCCAGTCATCCCACAGAACTCGTCTAACAAAACAACTATACCGTTATCGTCTCCTCGAACCCGTGTTCCAAAACAACCGAGTGGTCTCACAGTCATAGACAGTGTCACAAACTAATCAGGCCGTCTCATACAACTATTGTCACAAACTAATGAGGTCATCTCATAGAACTAGTGTCACAATCCAACAGTCATCCCTTAGAATTAGTGTTACAAACCATCCAAGTTGTCGACGACACTAAAACGGATAGCGGACATTTGGATGCTCGGCGACTGTTGTACGTACGTTGCACCTGGCTGACGCGGTATAGCGGGTGCTACGTGACAGGTTCAGCACCACTCAGGGCGCCGACAGGGGACTTGTCACCGCCAGAGTCGTTGTCCGCCAGCTACAAGGCAGTCATATCTAGCGCTGTTCGTGGCTGATCCCGGGGATGGTGCACGAACTGAGGACGTTGACACCTTGTTGTGTTGACAATAGGTCTGCTACTAACTTAGTTACTGTGTACGTGTTACGGAGGCTTTCACGTAGCGACGACAAACAGACACGTACATGGCTTCAATTTACACACACGCAAGAACGTATGCACGCACGCCGCGCGAACCTTCGCAATTTGTCGTTCTCCGCAAATTGTTTTGCATGAGCCCCGCTGCATACACGCACCTGTGTTGGAATAATCTATAATTGGCAAACCTCAATTGGATCTGTGTGCCCACCTCTTGCTATAGGCCCTATAACTATCCTCACGAGAACATGTTCGCAGTTATTAAGATCATTCAAACATGAATGACTAGTCGAGCTGCTAACAAAACAGCAACATTGCAGCAGCTCTAGATTGGCTGCCGTATAGTGGCATCACCGTCGTAGACAAGGCTAGCGCCGCACGTGTTTCTAGAGACGACTGGTTTGGCAGAAGTCGCACTCGCAGCAATGCGATCAGCCGCGTCGACGTAACGACCAGTCATTGCCACAGTCGCCGCAGTCCTAACACATCGTCACGTTCCGATTACGCAAACCATTCTACGAAACATAATCAGATATGGTTGACCGCAGTAAATGAATGTGAAATGCGACCCCGTTTCTAATCAACGACGACGTACTGTGTACAATTGCTTGTGGCGGCTGTGAGCTGTCTCTCCGTGCTCGCGGTGACACCGGCCACTAATTGCCACTTTCTCAGGTGATTTCTGGACATGAGAGACAGTCGGTGTCCGCTAGCAATAATAAACTGCACATAACTCAGACCAACGATAGGAACGACCAAACGAGAGAATGACAGAACGACATATAGAGGGGGAGGGAGGGAGAGGGAGAGGGAGAGAAAGAGGGAGAGGGAGAGGGAGAGGGAGAGGGAGAGGGAGAGGGAGAGGGAGAGGGGAGGGGAGGGAGAGGGAGAGGGAGGGAGAGAGAGAGAGAGATATGTTGAATGAGTGATCTCATTCTGCGGTCACTCACCCGTGCTGGTCGATTACCTGGCAGGGAGCCGGCGGCAGACAGAGTGTAAATATGGCGTGCGCCGAACTGTCTTTATGTCCCGTCGGCGACGCGCGTTAATCTTAAATACGCCAAGCATTCTGTTCACGTATTTGTGATTAAAACACCATTAACTATGCTGTACGTGGCATTTGTGATATTTCCGATTTTGTTCACTTGTCACTTGGTTGATTTGGTAAACCAACCATGGCGCAGGGCAGGTTTTCACATGAGAGACCTTTTTGAACGACCCAAATATCACATAGCTGCGTCTTTAACAGTCGTTTTTCGTCATCTTAAAAGAAAATCACACACCTCAGGTATATTTTGACGAATTTCAGCTGATATAACAGTCATTGTTGTAAAACAACATTGAAAGTTAACAAACCCATAGTATTATATTATTTATACTGTGTGGGTGTCACGGTGTAGGCAATAGTAAGGGTCAACACGATTCTGCTTAGCGGGAGCCCAGGCTTCGACCTTCTGCGTAACCCGACCGCGCTTCTGGTGGCACTGCGACTAATGTGCGTAATTGGCAAGTCAAAATGCCGTCACCTCGCGTCAAATTATCCGACACCGCCGTCGTAATTACTCGCTGCTCCCTGCGCGTGGCGCGCGCGCGACCGGATCAGCCTTTGTTAGTGTTAGTGGCAGGTGTCGTCTGCTGATCAAGTATTCGCGCGCACTGATATCTATAATACTAAACTGGAGAGCCGACGCCGCATTTATTTGTATGTCGCTACCTGACGCCTCCGGAATACTGATTTGAATCTATACAGGGTCGCAAATCTATATTTTACAAGCATAACAAGTTTTACGCAGGATTATTATAGTGTCTTTTAGCTCCGTTATCAGCGATTCAGAATCAAATAGTCTGTCTGCTGTCAGTGGCAATGTGCAAACATGTAGACCCTACATACTGCTCGTTTTCAGCATTATGTTCCTAATAGTCTGTGTCATGGGTCAGTAAACCTTAGGGTAAGCTAATCTCATTATCCGCGTTCAACGTTGTGCCACAGAAATTGCTTTACGCTTGGGGTATGTCATGGTCCGGCAAAGTCGTATCGTAAGCTAATCTCGTCACTTGACGCTGCGTTGTTTACAAGAGTATAGATTCCTAGCCGAGATAGTTTATTTTGGAGAATGATTAGATAGGACACACAGCTGGACGACGCTACATGTAAGTGGGCAACCAGACAAACGGTGCTTCGCGGCCAGGCACGCGTGTGATTCCGGAAGTAACAATGCAGCACCGAAGTCAGCTAATGTTCAGACAGTTTCATCCAATTCTAATATTGAAATGAGTAATATTCAGTGAATAAAATAGTTGTGATTGTTTTTCTTCATTATTTGAGTTTAAATAACCGAGCATAATATCCGAAAACGATATTTGTGCCGTTGAATCAGGAACTTTTGACGTAGGTTTGTCGCTTAAAATGCGCAATTCATGAAATAAGGTAATTTTGCGACGCAGCGTTCAACAAGCTCTTTCTAATGACATAATGACATGATGATGTTGATCGTAGTTACACATTTTTATTTTGCATTAAGTTATTTTAATTGCATGTTGCAGACCCGTGTACACAATTATGTTGTAAAGCATAGACATCGAACGTGGGGTTGTTGGAGGCGATACGTATGTAACAACACGCCCTCTCCGTCTTAAGGCCATATATATTGAAGCTCCAGTTAATTACGACGTCGTTGAGTAAATGTAATCTATATAAACTGGCACGGGAGCGAAATAAGGCAGAGAACAACCGTAGTTTCGATACCATTGCGCTCCCGTTGTCTCGTCTCGTCTCGCGGTGGTTCGTGACATCGGAAAGAGGTTTAAAATGTTTTTCGCCGCCGCTGGCGCTGCAGTAGCTTCTCCGCTCCCTCGCGTCGTCGACTGACGCCACTAGTGACAGACATCGGGGCACGGGTGTTGGAAGATTTTCGCAGCTGCGTCATCGTAACTTCTGATTTACTGGGATGACCGAATCACGTCTACCTCCCATCAGCATTCCAGGGGCAGCGGTTCCCGTGAAACCTTGTTCCTGTGCGTGGGTTCTCATTCAAACAACGCAGTGGCACACGCGCACGCGCACGCGCACGCGCACGCACACGCACACGCACACGCACACGCACACGCACACGCACACGCACACGCACACGCACACGCACACGCACACGCACACGCACACGCACACGCACACGCACACGCACACGCACACGCACACGCACACGCACACGCACACGCACACGCACACGCACACGCACACGCACACGCATTTAAAGTATTTAAATACGGAAGAAAAACAATTGTTTTAATCTACTGTATTGTTGAGGAAACACTTCTATGCTTATATAAATAAATGTAAATGTTTATTGATTTATGTAACATCATATGTATACAATAATATTTATGGTGTGGTACAATACAAGAAAATATAATGGAAATTAATACAGTGTATAAACATTCAACACAATATACATAATATATATTAATATAATATGAAAGAATAAAACAAACAAAAATTACTGCAATAACTAAAGATATAAAAAAATAAAATTAAATAAATAACACAATTCAAATAAATAAATATAAATTGGGACATCTAGACAGTTTGTCGAACAGCTGAACGGTGTTCTCCGACCGACATCATACTGCAGTCGGGGGGGGGACCCATCATTCCCTCCCTCCATCCCCACACCGGCAGCATCGGGCGTGCCTCGTGTCAGTAATCACGCTGTCAGGCCACCATTAATCTCAAAGGCGCGCTCTAATCTGTGTCCGGAAGCGGTCCTTTGAGCTCCGCGCTGCGACTCGCGCGCCGTGTCACGTCCGTGACGTTTTAGAGCGGGCCGTGACAAAACAAAGCACGCAGATAAAACGGAGCGGATGCTCAAAGGCGACATCAACTGCCGTTAGTCCGTGTAGATGAAGTGTCACATTCTGCGGCAGGGGGAGGGTTTTTAAAGAGCAGCACTTATCCGCTGCGGCCTTTGTCGATGGGGACGTGATGAAAACTAACTCTCCAAAATACTAAATTTTTATTATTTTCGTTCCTCGTTGTTGTTTTTTCCCGGTAACCTATGTACTCCAGTACGTTCAATCAAGTCACGACACCAACCAATATTCGCCTAATGGGCTAGATGATGCTGCTAGAGCTCAGACGAAAATCACAAAATAACGTTTAGCGAGAAGAAAACGTAATAGCTCAAATCCCACGACTTGACATACAGTCAGTAAATATTTGTCAGGCCTTATACACCGACTTTTGTAGTTTGACAGTAATGTTTTTGAATACTTCAGCCAGGGCATCAATTTATAAATGTGTAGCAGTTCTTTTCCCAGACTTTTGCAATGTTTTGACCATGCACTGCACGTAGCTGTCTTGTTTGCCTAACAAAAATGGCGGGAAATCTCGACTCGATTGCGAGAAAAGGCGCCGTAAATTAATTACGAGTGATCCATCCGTCCAGTGCGCGACCATCTGGCTGTGCGACAACGCGACACCGCGCAGCATTAAACCGCACAATGTCGCGGATAATAATCCGTTCTCGTCGATAATGAAAGGGCTAATAAGAATTGATATTTATTCAAGCCTCATATCCTGCGAGCGTCATAAAATAATAAGTCAACGCGGAAACCCGACGTGAGACGTGTCGCTAGCGTGTCTGCCGAAGACAATGCGCGGACATAATGGTTCTTTGTATTCGGCGTGCGCTAGCAGGCGGGTGGTGTTATTAACGGGACTGTGACAGCGGCGTCCGTGGCAGCTGCGGGGCTCAGCGCCCCGTCGGGCAGGCTTTATGGGGCGGGCGACGCGGGCGACAGACAGGGCGACAGGTGACGGCCGTGGCAGGTGCGTCACCGTGGCAGTGGACGGGGGAGTGGCGGGAGAGGGACGTGTCCCGTTACTACGTAATCACGGCGAGGCTGTGTCTGCTAGAATGAGCCGCGTCTCTGTTTGTACGGAATGTCACACCCCATATTGGTAAACCATGGTTTAACCGCGTCACAACCCCCCCATGCATGGACGCTCGCTCGCATGCACCCATGCACACGCATACACGCATATACACGCTCGCTCGCACGCACGCACGCACGCCAACACACGCACGCCAACACACGCACGCACGCACGCTCACGCACGCACACACGCACACACACACACACGCACACACGCACGCACGCACGCACACACGCACGCACGCACGCACACACACGCACGCACGCACGCACACACACACACACACACACACACACACACACACCCACACACACACACCACACCACACCACACCACACACACCCACACCACCCCACACACACACACACACACACACACACACACACACACACACACACACACACCACCGCACGCACGCACGCACGCACGCACGCACGATCGGCATGTAGGGTCAATGAATTACGCGAGACCGCAGCGACAATCTCTATTTTACGCACGCGAAACGTCAGTTTCTTTTACGGGAAATCACCCGCAGAACCGATCGACTCTATCTCGGGGGACGTTATCTCAACCGAACCAGTCGCATTGAACAGATAACCCGAAAACCCGTTTCACCTTTGAACCCGCCCCGTGAGTAGCGGGTTGGAATCAACCGCGAAACAGCGGTAAACTGTCTGAAATGGCTAATTACTGCCGAGAAACGACGTGCGGTTTCCGTCGTGTCTCGTGCCGCCGTTCGTTGCCCGCCATTGTCTCGTGACAAGATGCCGAGCCTTTGATTGTCCCGGCGCGCGCCTGCCTCCAACCGACACGGTCCTGTGACCCCGGCACGCGCCATGTGACCCCGGCCATCAAGACGACGCGCGGCCCCCATCAAACAAACCGGGCGGCAATTATGGAGACGACGGGGGATAAAGCCACGCACGACTACGGGCCGCCGGCCACCAAACAATTCGCCCGCTGTAAACGTCGAAGCCTCGCTACTCGACCGAGCTGTGATAAATAGAGTCGGCGGCCATTGTCTCGTCTCGGGCGATTGGTCTTTGGCTCATCATCGCCAACACGTCAATTGTGACTTAATCACCCAAACCTGCGGGTACGTCCGACGGACTTGGCACGTCGCCAGCAAAACACTGTTCGTCCTTTGATGGGCTAAGTAGGCACCTATTCAACTTTACTGCTCAAACCGGTTGGTTTACAGTTTACACAGAGTAAGATTGAAAGCGTGAAAGTAGACGCCCTAGACGATCTAAAATGGATATAGCTGCCGAAGTACAGTATTTTCCGGGAGTCTTCCGGATATTTTATAATCTCCCGAACTCCCGGAACAGAAATCTTCTGGGTTTTCGGTGCCTTTGATCTCAACACTGTTGAGATTAACGAATAATAATCTCCAACAATCCCACCCACTTTCTTATTTACGTTCCTATAGAATCCGACTGTTGCCTATGTGTTGATCTTCCAGACTTAGGGTAGGGTGGGGCGTGGAGCCCCCGTGTGGTAACAAGCCCCCTTGTATTACGTCAGTTTTACGTGTTTGAGATCTGTGTCTGGTGGACAAATACCATGCTGCCATCTATTGTCTACTCTGACCGAGAAAAAAACAGACGCTGGTAAAAAACGCGGTAACTAAATATTTTGCATTTAATGCTTTGTTACATGTTTGATGTAATAGTTGTGTGTTTATAATGGTTTACTACAATTTATGTGTATTCTATAGAGCTTCATTTACGTTTTTATGAAAATGGGTGATAATTATAATTAGCGCGGGAATTTACATTTGTGTAGATCATGCATGCTGGAGGCAAGAAGCCCCCGACCGTGTGGGGCAAGACGCCCCCGGGACGTCTTGCCCCACATAATTCGGTAACAGTCTATAAGCGTGAGTAGGTCATAGCATATACTTGTTTTGTATAGTTGGTAAGATGATTCCAAAGTATGCAGTAAAGCTCTGTTATTACGTTAACATTTGGCAATATCTGTAAAAGTTCCTCTCAGACGTTTCAGTGCAGAATTTATAGAGATGTAATATTTGTATACCTGTATGTTATGTTATTACTTGCTGAGTGGGCAATATGTTTTAGATAATATTATGGTTCGCACATACAAGCGCAAGACGGAACGGGATACATATGGCTACATTCTGAAAGCTGCACTCTTAGGCTTTGGAAGACCATTGAAGATAGTCAGTCGACTGTATCACGTGACAATTTAGATGTTATGTTACCTAAAAGTGAAGGACTGTCGTAAATATGTTGGTAAGGTAACTATGTTGGACAAGATAATACCTATAAACCATGTTCAGGTTGATATCGAGTATTTCAGTATTTGTATGTTGTAGGCCTACACCGGCAAAGTAATTTTATCTGCAAGTTAAGGACTGTCAAGATTAAGTAGTTTCGATTATTGTATTGCACAAGATAATACATACATAACATCTTCATGTTGATCACAATTTTTTTCCATTTCGGTATTCATATG
Source organism: Ridgeia piscesae (assembly GCA_025642075.2). Lineage (NCBI taxonomy): Eukaryota > Metazoa > Annelida > Polychaeta > Sabellida > Siboglinidae > Ridgeia > Ridgeia piscesae. The sequence continues at coordinate 185,630 of JAODUO010000115.1, forward strand.
TTGTACAATGAACCTGTCTATGGGGCAATGAGCCCCGGGGGCCTCATGCCCCACACAACAGGGCCTCTTGCCCCCAGGTATGGGGCAAGAGGCTCGCTGGGGACAATACTGTTTTAATTAACATTTATAGTCGTTATTGTTGACAAATGTTACAAATGCTTTGGTATTATACAGCATAACCATATCACAATCGCATGACAGTAACAGGAAGTCAAAATACTAAGTTCACGAATAACTACGCCCATTGTACCTTAAGGGGGCTCCAGGCCCCACCCTACCCTATCGAAAGTCAAAAGTTGGCGGAGTGTCCTTTTTAATCCACACCCGCCACAATACCTTTCAGTTGCGTCCCCATCCACAACTTCTGTCATCCCTGTGATGATATCGCCGTGAATCTACTTAAACTGATAGCATAAGATCTACTAACATATGATATTGTTCTGAACAAAATATGTCTTATCCCCGAACAAACAGGTTGACAGGACGAATACCAAAAATCAAGCATCGCCGAACACACCAAAGCGTTGCAAGTAAACGACAGGCGAAATTCGGTTTTAGAAACCAATACCATCATAATCCAGCTAAATTAAGTCGAGCAATATTCGCGCAGGTGAAATCACCGCTCTGTGGGTATCGAGGAAACTGTCAGCGGCAACAAAACTAAAGACACGGTTGGCGACACTGTCAACGAGAGGATGTGCGGGTGGACCGGTGTGCGGTGGTGGCGGTGGTGTTGCAGCAGCAGCAGAATAGCTAGTAATAGTAATAGCAGCAGCAGCAGCAGCAGTAGTAGCAGCAGCAGTAGCAGCAGCAGTAGTAGCAGCAGCAGTAGTAGTAGTAGTAGTAGTAGTAGTAGCAGCAGCAGCAGTAGTAGTAGTAGTAGTACAGTATTTAAATACTTGTATAATCATTACTGGTTGAATGTAGACTATGTGCATGTATACTATCGTTAATGTCATCGAAAGTGTTTACGAGAGCTAAATATACTTTGTTGCAACTTATGAAATGAGGTCGTTGCGAGCCTGCTACGAGAGTGAGGACCAGTGGTCTCAGTTGATGTGTCACTCACCCCTGTTAAGTGTAGTAGCAGCAACCTGATTGCTCGCGGTCAAGATGTTGTTAACTGACCACATCGTACATTGATTGTTTCTACGTTATAACATATATTTTACTCAATAAAACACGCATGCCTGTTATTTTTCACATATTGTTCCATTATGTTGTTGTTATTATTGTTATAATGTATATTATTCCATTATATTTGTATTGTTGTTCTTTTATATGCGGGCCAAATGTACGCTTCCTGTTCCGATTCTCTCCTCTTGCGTCAACCAACAGCATCCGTGACATCTCGGTCGCACTGTCGTCTTTCGCCGTACAAAGTTACAAGCCACAGTGGTCTCGTCAGTCACAGCACATATTTCTTCCATACAGGTATTAATCTCACAAATGTCAAAGAAATTCCAGTAAGACATCTTCGCGTTATCATCTTTCTAAGGCCCTCGCATCGTTGTTACATATTTGCGCGATGAGTCTATAGAATTTTAGCATAATGTTTTTTTATTTATTACAACGATCCCCACGTGAATGTAGGAACTTGGGTATATGTCACGTGTTTTACGCATGACCCGCCCTTTTCTACAAAACAATAACACTATTAATAAGCCACGTTAAACGATATTTTACACTAAAATAAATTAATAACACTGTCAAACTGGTTAGTTGTCAAACACTGATGCTGAAAGCTAACGTGTGAATATTGAACACTAGGCCCTAAATGATAGGTAATGTCGACGTTGAAAAAATCATACTAGACTAATGGTTGTAAAATGTACACATAATTATAGAGCTACAATACTAAAATTGCTCGGAGTATCGATTCAATGATATTTTACTTGGGTTGAAACGAATGCCGCCGCCAGTTTGTGTCAGCTCATGCAATAACGCGTGTAATTGACCCGCCAGATGGCGACACCGGTTGCACGTTTTGCCGGTGAATGCCACGACTGCGGCAACCAGCAGCGATGCCAGTGCGTAGAATGGCCGGTAACAACAGTTGTATGTATGTGCATTATCATTTGACGGTAAGCCCAAAACAACATATAATATATTGGGTGAATATATTAATACTATTATGTCCAATGTCGATATGGTAACTAAAAATCCGATTAGTTACATACAGATATACAAACGTTCTTCCATTTTAGATACCTGGGCCTAGATTAGGCTTACCGGCCATCCTATATCATGCCGGAATAAAAATAATGAATGATATGTGAGCCAGCTTACATTTTCCTCTTGTAGTAATTAAACTGCACGGCATTGCATTTTTCTGCCTGTTAGAACATTAATTACCGTTGAATATTTAGATAGAATCATTGTCGCTTGGTATCGATATAAAAAAGCAATATTGTGACGCAGAAGCGTGTGCACTTAAAACAATAGTCATAGTACCTCACAGCTACGCAACATACAACATTACGTCATAATTATTGGGAATTTTGCCTGACCATGTTCTTTACCTGTAAGGCAGGACATTTTACAAAACGTAAACATTGCATTTTTCTTGAATAAATCTACATTGCACTTATAATTGTCCGCTTTTCGGGAAGAAAACTAGTAAAACTGTTATAATGGGTGATACTCGTGAAATTCATGTTTTGCGGTCGGCGAACATGGAGCGGCCTATGCCTGCAATACTGACAGTCGGCCTATCTACACCAGCGAGTACACCGCGGCTACAGCTGATGTTGGACTCGTGCCAACAAATCCATGTGGTCGGCCGAAAGCCGGTTTTCCAACCAATCGCAGCCCGTCTATTATTATATCCGCGATCACTTGGCATAGCCATTTTCTGTAGGGGCGTTATGTTCGTTACTGTTAGCGACAAACACTGTCAGTGCAGTATATACGTGCGGTATATTATAATTGGTACTGAAATTGAGAATGTGATGTACGTATGCATGTAATGAATTCGAAAGATTACTTGAATATCAAGATGACCCACATTAGGACGCGTAGAAATGAAACCGTTCATCCCTTGCCAGCCTATGCGGACGAGTCCATTTATTACCTATTAGATTTGGGTCGCTACTGTCAGTGTTCACTCCGACCTGGAGAACAAACTGTGCTAGGTTTGTGAAGATGTACTGTGTTTGTCATTCGCCTTTGTCTTTTATTTTGCGCCATAATCTAAAGACATCACACCATATATGCAGATATAGATCGGTACTGTAACGTGTGGAAATCTCACACGATTCGGTCTATTCTTTCAGGTTTTATGACGCTTTGAAGCATGCCGGCATTTCGCTGGTGAATGCTGACGGCCGCGGTGTGAGGAGGAGGATAGGCGCTTCCTCGCCGGCTACAAAACACCGCTGAGTGGATCTTTCCCGTCCGGGGGAAGGGAGTATGAAAATGCTTACGTTTATAACCGAAAAAATGAAGGCACATTCACTAGAAGACGTTCAACCATTCCAGCAAACAGAGGTATGTGTTCGTTCGGATATATTCAGGCGTGTCAAAACGCCGGCCGGCTTGTTTACTATTTCGTTTGACATTGAAAATGCTTATTGTTTACTCAATTTACTGGGCGCGTATGAGGTTAGGTCGTTGGACACAGTAGTTTGACTTAAGTATGACAAGATACAAGTGGAGATAAATGAACGCCAAGCGGTATTTTGCCATTTTATAGCATGGGCCTGAGTCTTAACATAATTAAACGTCATTACTCACGAGTAGTTTTATATCTGCACGACTGCTGGTGACAATATTTGGGCAGATGAGCCCAGTCAAGGCAAGGCTTATCACTAGCATTTATTTTCTTAGTTACTGAACTTATTGGTAGCGCAAAATCCGCAAAATCCACGATCAAGAGGCAAAAGACAACACGGTCAGAGACCAAAGGATCAGTGGAATATTTATTACAACAGAAATATAATATTATTGTAGATTTGTAAGCAAATACGTAATTTATCAACTATTCATTGATTCTGGAAGATTACAGTAACATCCTAAATTAATCGTATTTACCCAGTATCAAGCCTTGGTGAAAACCGGTGTAGTTGGCAGTCTGCCAAAATAATTCTACCTATCTGGACAGGTCCAGCAATACAATGACACATACCCGGTACAAGGTAGAGATTGCCAATCAATGCTAGCTGGAAACTTGTCAAATATATCAGTGGCAGCTTCTCAGTTTAACCGGCTATTGAACGTGTGCCAGAAATTGTTGGCAAGGAAACCATTGCTTGATCGCATTTGCAAGTATTTGCTGGAATGTGCCAGGTGGTTTGGTCATAGCTGCTGTTTACTCGTAATATCATCCCTAATGTGTAGAGTGACAGCTTTCACTGTGAATAGCAGTTAAATGTGTTACTGGGAAAAAGGATTCCGTTAACCAAGCCAGTATCTTTTGAAGAATGGAAGTGCTCTTTTGTTAATGTTTTTTTTTTACTTGTAATGATCAACATTTGTATTCAGTATGTAGACAATTAATTTTACAGTAAACTATTCAGTAATGTGCGATTGGGACATTTCAAATGTTTGTTTTATGTGAACTGATAGGTTGTTTACATTACAACCAAAAGGCTGCCTTCATGAATCCTTGGAAGTATGCCAACATTGTTGTTTACAAATTACAAAATGTAGATGTTGAATAACATCTGTAATTGTTGTTGATCATGTCAACTGGTTTGGTTTTCGTCGTTGATAAGTAATGGGAACACCAAATTGTTTGTGGGAATTAACACATATATTTCGACTTTAAATCTGTGATTTTTCATTAGATGTCTGATACATGCTCTGGCACTGTGTGGTTGTATTCATGAGTACTGTGTTTGCGTGAATGTTGGGTTGGCTGATGTGAATGTTGGGTTGGCTGGCGCCTGGCCCTGATACCACTAATCATTTACACTTGCCTTCTGTCCACTTCTCTCATCATCACATATCTGTTGGCCTATCGTCCAGTCCCATGACAGACACTGACCAGGAGGAGGCCCTAGTGGTCAGACACTGGACTTGTCAGCTGAAACTGCCTATCGAATGTCACTGCTAATGATGACACTGGAATGGCTAGACTAATTAACAGTTGTTGTATTGACAGAGATGGTGCAGCCTTCTGGGCCAGTCTTGGATGACACTGGGTCATAGGATTAGGTGACCCAGTCACAGTCTCCCAGGCTTGGTTGGAATCAGGATAACATAGATGGCCCTGTCTCCAGCCACATAATGGGCCCAGTCTTTGATGACATGTGGTCCAGGCAACCAAGTCACAGACATGGTCCCAGTTGGGTCATTGATAATGTAATACATGGCTTAGCCTTCCAGGCCATAGTAATTGCCCGGTCACAGATGCATATTCCGTGCATTCTTGTCTAACCTGGATGTCTTTGATGGGGATTCCTTCAAGAACGTGGTTAATTTGTTACATTTTGCAACATTTGCAATTTCCAGATTCTCAATCTGAGGTAGTATTAAAACACAGGAACACATAGGAACAAATCAAACAGTTTGATGACTGCCTGATTAGTTTTATATCAGGGTCCCTTCCTATGATAGATCTATGTATGTTTGTGTCCCCCCAAGGCTTCCCACCATTCCTTGCAACTGGTCAATCATTTGGCTGAATCAGTGAATGATGTAACTTATTGTATACAATGGTTCATACACTTCAAGAAATATGTCACCTTTTCAAGTTTTGTTGATTAATAGGTCCGTTAGTGATGTTATCTTTCAAGAAATATAAAGAGATACACAGTTTGTAATTATAATACATTTGTGTGGCTTCCTGTGGTCAGGGTCAAAGGCATTCCAGACTCTTTGTGTTTGATTTGCGTCTGTAAACCACAATATTTTGAATGTGTTTGATCCACGTTATTTATTTAATCTGTCTGCTGGCAAATGTCACCCCTGAACTGTCTGACATAGTTGTCAACAGCTGGGCTCTAGCCATAATTATTATTATGTTGGTGGGTGACACCCATTCATGTGTATATGACAGTCATTAGTAAGGTTGTTTATGGTTGGGGTGGTTACTGGTTAGTCCAAAGCAATGTGTTGCCCTCTGTGCCATTCTGTCTAGCTGGTGTACGCTGAGTACACAAAATGTATGCCGTTCTGCCTTAGCAATGTAGACAGTACACCAAGGTATGTCGTTATACATTGTGTGTACACAACTTGTATGCCATGCTATCTGTGTGTCTACATTCAACGACAGGTTCCGTCCAGTGAACACACATAATGATTCCACGTCGGTGACCTACTTTTTGTTACGTTTACTATAAGTAAATTCGTTGTTGACATTTAATTCGTCTACATTGTATGGATAAAAGTTGTCATGTGTAACTGTGGCAGCTCTTTGTGTGTAGCAGTCAGCACGTGTAGCAGTCAGCACGTGTAGCAGGCAGCACGTGTAGCAGTCAGCACGTGTAGCATACTAGCAGTCAGCACATAAGGAGTGGTGGTTTTTTCTCACGGTGTCAGAGCTAAGACAAAGAGCTGGTGCAATGAAGATGAGTTATGTTGAACATGTGGCCGTCTGTCTGCCAATGATATCCATCAATCCCCCCCACTTGGTCAATGACTGGGTTTCCTCATGTCACCTACTTCTAGGACAATACACCTATTATTTCTGTTTGTTAACACCTCAATTCAGCACCATAACTTATCCCGAAGTGCTTTGGGGGGCCTGCTAATGCCTCTGGCTATCTATAGCGGGCTAGTTAGACTGACCGCCAAGCCAACTGGCACACTGCCCAACACTATAAATAACCCTCGGCTGTTTCATGGTTTATGTGAGGGTATGTGTGTTTGTACACGTGTGCATGGTATTGTGTTGCGTGTGTATGTGCATACAATTTAGATTTCTATGACGATGACTGATCAGGTGTTGTTTGCATGTGTTATTAATTTATTATCACAATTAGACTAGTTCGCCACGGGCTAGTGTTGGGTTCTTTGTGGCACTTTGTGTTTGGTAATTAACTTGGACAGCCACATTCTGTTAGTTACGAAAAAGGGTTTTGTCTTCAAATGTTGTGTGTACTATTTGTCTGCTGTCATGTGACCAAAGTTCGAATAGACAACCGGCAGCTTCCATGACTCTAGCCAGGTGTCTCTATTTTGCAGTTAGAAGATCGGGATTCGGGAACGGAATCTGACGAGGAGAATGCTGAACTACAGGCGCTTGTGGAAGGTGAGTGTCACTGAAATATCATCCCCTGTGTTTTCATACTTCAAGTTGAAATCACCTGTGTATGCTGGTTTTGTTACATTAAATCTGTTGTGGTTTCCACTGCATGTTTATTAAATAAAAATAATAACTTCTACTATAACCTTCACAATGTTGAGTTGCTGTTGTCATCATAACTACGTTGTCGGTGCCTTCAACTGCCTTGGAATGTTTGTGTTTCCGTTGTCGACTGATACAGTTTCCTGCGACATACATGACATCAATCTGTTGTTGTTGGCGGGGACATGGTTACAGTTGTGTATCACTGGTCGTGGCCTCTTTGTTTCACTCGCATTCCCACTCTCCGTTCTGCTCACTACACGTGTGAAAGTTGCCGGCGTCATGTAATATCTACTTGTGACATACATACTTATCATAAACACTTGTCTGTCTGTCATGAAGTGTTTGTATTGACACAGGATGTAACTGGTGTATTCGGTCTGTGCCTGGGAGCACGCCAGCTTTGAAGTCAGGTCCTCGTTAAAATGTGATATAGTTACTTGGTCAGTAGTGACATGTTATTTGCCTTGGGAGCTCCCTGGTTGTGAAGGGGCTCCTTAATCTTTTGGGAGCTCCTTGCGTATGTGAAATAATCCTAATGCTTTTTGGATGGGAGACAGTGTGGGGTTCGAAGGAGGCGTTAGAGGGTCCAATGGAGGTACGGGAGGGTCAGGGGAAGACGTGGGAAACAGCGGGAGGCCGGGAGAGAATGTGCCACTGACATCTGGCCAGCCCAGCAATCTCCTTAGCTACGTTGCTAATTAATCATAGTTAGCCAGGTTCATTATTGTGTTTATCCATCTAAGCCATACAGTCTTCGGTCAGCGTGTGTTCCCACTTGACCACTCAGTACAGTCTGGTGTGGTTTGTTTGGCAGGATACGTGTCTGACTGATCGTGATGGTCAGGGATTAGCCGGTCAGTCTGTGGTCAACAGATACGCTGAAACCTGGCCAGTTCAGTTTACTGTAGGCTTAGTGGGAATGTTGGCTGTGGCAAGAGGATTTAATTAGGCAAAGAAACTTGATATTTGGACGTGATGGATTCGTTAGATGTGATGTTGCTTCGTGGCGATAGAGGAATCCAATGACTATTCACTAGATTATAATTTATTAAGTTCGCCACATTCCCGTGCTTTTAGTCACTAGCTGATTTGATCATTTTGGCTACTTAGATGCAATCGGTTAGGCAGTGGGTGTGGTTTTTTGAGTGCCAAGTATAATAGTGATGTCATACCACTGACTTGGATAGGCTATTTCTGGGCGCTGACATCATCTCGACTTGCAGTAATCTGAGGTGGTTAATTCCTGTTTACCACCTGTAGTTATTTATGATATCAAGTGTCACGCCATGTTTGGGGGTCGCCCCACAGCCACTCAACTGTGATGTCTCCTGGCAGGATGACATCAGCTGTCTAGTGGCTGTTCAGTGTTGGTCGTGGTCTGATGGCTAATCTGCAGCCAGTTTAGTAACTGTTTGGTTTACTGCCCATTATCAGTGAGTCATAAATCTGCAGGGGCTTTAGGAGAATGATAAATCTTCACAGAACGTGACCAAGGACAAAGTATGACAATTGTGTGTACGCACCCACCGGCATGCATAAATAGTCATCACCATTGTTCGGTTAACCGTGACCGTGTTATTCAGTCGTCACGGGTCAGTTGTTCTGTTTGTGCCTTGCTTCAAATTGTTTTCATTTTGACACAGATAATTATTAGTCTCACTCACCGTTGTTTCTTGTTACATATGCAGAAACATTTAAAGATGTGTATCATGACGGGTTTCAGAAAAATAAAAGAATAAATATGAAAGATACATATTATAAGTACAGCACTGTTTTAGATGATGATGTGATGAACAGAATCGGCAGAAAGTAATTGTTGTTTACCAAGTGTTGTTTATTGCTCTACATATCAACCTCCACCATTGAAGAACTTGTTATTGTGTTGCAGCGATGCAGGACTGTAAAGAATGCATTGACTCGCGACGGCTCTGCGGCAGCCAATCAGCCGTTGCGTACCTGACGCAAGTAGAGCCGGCCCACTCGCTGTCCCCCCAGCTGCCAAAACTGCGGCCCATCACTCTAGTCAACCACACGAGTATACGTCTCGCGTACGCCAACAAATTTGTGGAGCGGCCGAGCTCCGAAGAGGAGCTAGCTATCATCAACGGCCACCCGGCGGAGAAGCGCAAATGGTCTCAGGTGACTCGCTGTGGCAGCTGTAGCGACGACTCGTGCTCGTCCGATGACGAAGTTCGCGACCTTCTGTCGGCGAGTCCGAAGCCACTAACGTTTAGCGCGGCGCCGCCACGCGGGATCCGCCGCATGACTAAGACAATGCCACCAAACGTGTTCCTCTCACGGATGTCGCCGTCCGTTCAAATCTGCTCTGTGTCGCCACGGAAACGACACCGACAGACGTACGGCAGCGATGTGAGTGAAGCGACTGTGATGCAGCGGCCTTGTCTCGACTTCGAGAAAATGCAGGTGAGCCGGAGTTGCGTTTTACCAGTGCAGCGCCATACATTTGTGTGGTGTACTTTCTATGTCGGAGAAACGTTAAATTTCGTGGAACAGGTTTGCTGAAAGTGTGCCTTAGTTTATTACTTGTTACAACTTATAAAACAGAGAATTTAAAATCAGGCAACTTGGCAACTGGTTTCTTAAAAACTTGCAACTAACACAAATGTAGGTGTAATACGATAGCTCTGTGCCCTCAGTGGTTATGACGACGATGTGGCAGCCTGACAATTATTATTTGTTTTTGACTTGGTGATAACTATGGATGATTGACACAGTTAGTGTCAGTTACAGATGTGTAAGTTACATCAGTCAGCAACAGTGCTTGCAAGTTATTTTAATCCTGATAAATAAATGATACATTACGGAAACTATGTAACCCGTGTGATCACAGCAAAATGCAAACAAAACAAATGAAAATATTTCTTTTTGGTGTCTTCATACAGTTCTATTTAGTGATGTCCCATTATTAAATATACTATATCTGGATAATTTACATTTACAAATGCGTGCAGACATTGTCACATAAACGGGAGGTTCACTGACATTGGAATAAGGAAATTAGACCCTGTTGAAATGCACACTTTCCTGCAACATAAATCATGCTGATGGTGAATGTGTTACTTAGCATAGCCACCACCAGTATACAGTGTGTATTGATATTTGATAACACATTGTGTCCAGTAATGCAGGGCCTGTTAATTGCTCTAATATTTATGAGTATAATAACAGCCATTGACACAATGAGGCCAGCCGGTCACTGGACACCGGTCCAGTCCAGTCGGACATAATGAAGTGTGCAACGCCACTTTCCCTTTCAGTCTCTCTCTCCCACTCACAACCACCGAGTAATGTTGTCATTGCGTACTTGGATCAGTATGCATTACTTGGCTCACATCTGGCCATTGAAAGTGCCTCTGAAAAGAAAACAAAGCCTGGCTGTGTTATTTGCAACTTTCCGCATGGGTTGGCGCAGGTGTAATTGGTAGTCGCGGTCAGCTGAGCACCGGCTGTGTAACTGGGGTGACACATTCATACCGCCACAGAATACTCATTGCTCGATTTGCATAACACAATAGCTCCAGTAGTCTCTCGCATTAGCACTGTCACTGGGCCAGCGCTGACACTAACTACTAGGCCAGAGGCCGGTAACCATGGCAACGAGTCCTTATAATCACAGCCCCAGTGACTTGACCAGGTAGATTCCAGCATGATATGTCAGGTTGATTACCTGTTTGTTTTTGATTAAACATTTTATGCCAGCTGTTTAGCTGTCGTTCCTTCGTGTAACTCGGGCTGGAACATCTGTGTAGTCTGTGAACGTTATTACAAGCTTAGTATGTCATTGAGATATTTGTATCCTGCATTGGTAATTTATGCATGGAAATGTACAGTAATTGAAGAAAAAACAGCCACTCAGTGAATTTCATTGGAAATCTGCCAATGTGTGTGAGAGGTAGCTGCGAGAGGTAGCTGCGAGAGGTAGCTGCGAGAGGTAGCTGCGAGAGGTAGCTGCGAGAGGTAGCTGCGAGAGGTAGCTGCGAGAGGTAGCTGCGAGAGGTAGCTGCGAGAGGTAGCTGCGAGAGGTAGCTGCGAGAGGTAGCTGCGAGAGGTAGCTGCGAGAGGTAGCTGCGAGAGGTAGCTGCGAGAGGTAGCTGCGAGAGGTAGCTGCGAGAGGTAGCCTGCTAAGTGCAGTTCTGAAGCAGGTAATATGAAACCATCCGTGTTGAAATTGATACAGCCAGATAATAATAACTGAGTCAGTGCTTTTTGTCTCCGCAGGAAATGCTTGCTGTAGTGGTTGCACATTCTGTTTTTTATAGCGTAAACAAAACTAGTTTCAAAAGGTTTTCATATTCAGTCAACCATGTTCTAGAGATAGTCTTTATCCGTCTTGTAATCAGTGGGATACTGTTAGTGATGGCGCCCATCTTTTTTGATCGTAACATTCTATAAGGGCTAGTTGCGAAGAAAGAGTCTATAGCGCGGGTGATCAGTCTTGTGTGTTGATCGTTGTCATGGTGTCTTCGGATCGAATACCGCTATGTGTTAGCACAGTGGAAACTGTCACATGACGTGTCATTCATTGAAATGATTGTCACAGCTGACTTCGGACATCCTGCGTGTGCGCATTGAATGCTCCAGTAGCCTTCAGTGGGTGTGATGTTTCTTCCCCCAGTTGTCGTGCTGTGTTCCATTGCCGTGCTGTAACCTGGCACAGTGTAGGACACTCACTGTAAATTTTCCAATTGGTTGTCATGTTAACGTTTTTGTGAGATTAGAAAACCCTACCTTGGATAAATCCAAAATTTCTTCACAGCCTATGTGAGCATGGCATCAAATTTGGTCAAAGTCACATACCTTTATATATTGACCAAAACAGCGTTGGTTTTCTGCACTTATAGAGGGTGGCAAAATGTCAAAAAATAACTCCACCAGCTGCACCCTTCGAAATATGCATAATCTATTGCCAATGCACTGTATGACTCAACCTGCTAGTAATACTAGTATGGCTGATCTGTTGCACTAATTTCCGATAAAACATGTTTGTATAATTGTAAAGGTATTAGATATTGTGAAACACAACAGGAGTGTGAACTGTGGTCTGACCCCTACAGTAGGCTCAGACCAGTGCACACCACTGCACTACTGCACCACATGGTTACTGTGGCACTGGAATGGATGGGCTTCAGTGGTGCTTGCTGCATATTTCATCAGCGGCTCACTAGCCCGGCACAGGCCTCCATTTACACCTGGTGTCACTCTCTCTCACCGAGGCCTGCAGATAGCCAGATACCCACCCACCGTCTGTCTGCTATTGATTCATACTGAATGTTGTATTTCCTCTGGGAGCTTTAATGGATGATTACACTGCAAAGGAAGTGTTTTTCATTATTAACCACACACCTATAAACACGGTAAAGACATGATCTCAAGCTAATTTCAGGGCAGAGATCATTCAAGGAATAGCAAATCTTCAAAAGTATTTCAATCAAATAAAGACTCGGGTGCCACTGTTACCATTATGAATCAGTGACACAGCTAGGAACTTTGAAGTTCATGCAAAGTTGACATCAGTGTGAACACTCGGAATGTGAATGTTAGCTAGTTTGTTGTGTACGTGAAATTGATGTTCGTTTCCGTCTGTTGCAGGGTGTACGTGTCATGTGATCACTTCAAGCCTCTCTCTCATTGCACATCTTCACACCTTCGTTGTCGCCGCCAGTCTCCAAGTGTGGCCGGTCATGTGACACAACCGTGTCCAGTTCGGTCACCACAGCAGGAAGATGCGCAAAGAAGATGTGCCAACAGCAGCAAAGAAGCAGCGAGCAGCGTTTATACGGGTAGACAATCTCATCATACACATTACGGATGCTGCAACAGTTGAGTCAGCATGTCAAAGTTGCGGTAACTTCCAGGACGTCGGTGGCGCTGCGCTGACCGTCGAGATACTTGCAAATCGTTCAGCCGACACCAAGCAGCCGCCGACGCATCAGTGATTCATTGTCGGTTGCCACGGCGGCGGTTGCCATGGATACATGTGGTAGTTCAGCAACACTCTGGGACTGCGCTTGTGATATTAAGCAGTATGCATTCAAAGGCTGATGGCAGTGGGCAAAGCTGAACTGACGTGCGGCCATGTTGACCGCATGCGAGTAAGCACTGGACGATGTGGTATATCAAGGAACTGACAAGTGACGTTTACTTACATCAGTGGCACTAGGACGCTACAATGACCAGCTAGCAGTGTGATAACTTCAGGGATTATGTGTCGCTGTACAGAAGCATACAGAGGACTGCTGAGTCCGCGACAGACAGACAGACAGACAGACAGACAGACAGCACTCGACGCATGGGTACGATCGCATACCAGACGGCTTTCAGGTTTCGTATCCGCAACATTTCAGTGATTTCTTTCCGTCAGATCGACGCCGGGTGTTGTATTGGCTTGTGCCTTTGGTGAATGGACAGGGACGCTTCACGCAGATGGACGTGTGTTCTCGTAATGTTGCACGCAGACTGTGTCATTCTCACGGATAGATTTCTATTTATAAGAGTTTATATTATCAAATACGTACAGGGGTGATGTCGATAGTTTCAGGCCGACAGCTCGTGAATCTGTTGTGAGTTTACGACCCAGTGTTGTGGCTGCGGGTGTGTGGAGAGCGAATAGAAAATGGCTGCCATTAGTCAGGGAGCATTCATTATTTGCATAATTTCGCTGACAGTTGTAGGCTAAGCGGCCGTTAGTCGGTTGCCCACGCCTGTTATATTGCCATGGTCTGAGGGAGAAGGTTCCATTACGGGCACTAAAAGCTTCTTGGACTGATGCCGATGATGGGTTGCCAGGGCCACCTGTAATGTTAAAGTGCCGAAAAGTCGTTACACGAAATTGCCCCGGAGCCTTTCCCGTGCCTTGGTGGTGTTGAGGCTGCATTGACGTGAGTGACCGCGCAATGTTCCCAGTGCATTCATCGCTGTCAATGGCTGCAGATTATCTTTTATGCTCAGGTCAGCAGAAGGCGTGTAGCGTTATGCAAAGTGCATATTTTAGCCAACTGACTCTGCCGTGGTCCTTCGAAGGTTATGTAGTCAGCTATACCTTTCCCAAACCACCATTTTTAATCCACCAATTCAGTTGATAACACAACCGCTAAAACCTATATTTACTATCCTTATGATCAACTATGTTCAGTGTCCATGCAGTTGAATTAGCGCCCCTGACTGGTGAGTGGACAGTGGTCAAGACTGACCGAGACACTGCCAGTAGGCACCTGACATGCATTGTGATTCCTTCCTCTCGCCCCAGCCAGGCATCTGTTTATCCAGTCTGCAGCCATTGATTTCTGACTGAAACTGTTGACTTGAAGGCATGAAACGCCGACATCAAAGACGGGGTCAGGTTGTAACGGAGGTCAGCTGGCACCTCGGTAGAATAAGATGTGCTCTTATTGTCATTTCAGGGTGATATTTGATCAGGATCTGCTTAAATAATTGGTTGACACTGTTAAAGAATAAGAACAAAAATAATGGTGAGCAAGTCGCGTGCGAGGCGCCAGTGTAAGAGGCTTGGTAATTGCACCGCGGGTATAATGTAACATTGTGGTAGTTTATGGTTATTGCATCAACCCCGTATTGTCTGTTGTTTATTACACGATATGTTTACTGTTTATCTGAAATATCTACTTGATTTGCCATAGTTCTGTGCTATTTTGTTCAGTCTAATGATTCCACTGTTGTTTGCCACTAAGTGAAATGTTGATTCCTGACCATTTGTCTATAAACCAGTGTCCCTGGAGTGTCACGCAGCATGCAAAAGCTGACAGCACCACTTCACATTGTCAGCAACATCAAAGAACATTTTGTTAATTTATTAATGAGGCAAGTGGCCTAACTTCTCTGCCTCAGTTTGACTGGACTGCCAGGTGTATGTAATCGAATGAGTGATGTTGAATCTGCCTACACAAGTGTATGAGTATTGGGGCATTGCTGATGATGGATGGAAATATTATTAAAGAGTCAAATTTATTATGCGGAGTTTGTCTGGTTTATTCTCATGCAAATGTGTACGTTGTCATCAGACAGATGTTTGATAGTCACACGGCTACTACTTGACAAGTAGTTGTCATTTCCCACAGATTCTACTGCATGACACTCATGTGAATGGGTGTTGATTTGACCTTCCGTTGCAAGGTCATCCTTTTGCAAAACAAACCAAAATCACAAAATATGTGAGGACAAATCGTAATTTACTTTTGGGTTCAGGAGATGTAATAAAGTGCGTCTTTTGTTTATTGCGCGCGTAATACAACAGTAAACTGCACAGGCCACCTCAAGTAAAATGAAATTTAGTTTTGTATCTCCGATTTTTTTTGTATCTCCGATTTGTATCTCCGATCTTTAAAATGAAACTTCATTTGCTGAAATATCGTCAATATTAACTCATAAATATGCATTTATTTGATTAGTTTTTGGTTTGTTTATCAAATAAAAAAAATGAGTTGGAACAGTATTTATGTGAGAATCACAAAATTAATTAGTTTTGACTATTTTGTCCAGAAAACATGTTATTGTATGTAATCAGATTAATCATTATAACAGTTGGCCAACAATTACAAGCAAAGACTTGCATTATTGTGTTAAAATATACATCAATATTTTGTGTAGGTCTACATTACTAAAATGTTATCATAGTTGATCACCTACAAGACAACCACAAACAGCAGTGTCCCTGTTGCCCACTGGAACAAGTTGAATTTATGTAGATCATTTAATTTAGAGACTTATGTTGCTACACACGGTCCCACACACATCAGATAATAAACAAAACAGTCTTCTCAAATTATTGTTATTATGAGGTCATCATGATCAATTTTTTTGTTAAACAGCATGACAACCGAATTGGCTACATTGTATATTAATCAGCAATGTGAAATAAATATCTAATGGTATGTTTGTTGCAGGCATTCCTGTGAAATTATATTCAATGTTGGCGTGCCAACAAATGCATTTGGACCAGGCCTTGTCACATGTCACGGCTTGTGTCATCCCAAACCTCACACAAGTTCCAAATTTACATAAAATGTGTCTGAAATAAAAAAGTAAAACATTGACATTATATAGGTCAAACAATAAGTCTCAAATTCCAGAACAAAATTAAGAAAAATTACAAACCCATTGCATTTATTAATGGTTTTTAAATGCCTACTGTGTGTTTTTATGTATGAAGCGAAAGCAGTGAAAATTGAGAGTGCTGGTTATAAATTAAAAAAATATATATATTGCATTAATGACCTCTCTTAATGAACACATCTTTCTACGGTATGTTGGCCTGTCACTGTTAATTATTACCAGGTCTGTGCAAGATTAAGCAAAATCTTTAAAATTTTACAAGAAAAGTTTTCAATTTGATTTTTAGAAACTAGACTATGATAAGTATAATTAGATATAATAAGAGAACATTGTAGTTAGAATGGCTTACAGATTACTCAGCGATGTATGGTTCTTTGTTGAAATGGTCCAGTTTTGATCTATTTTAATAGATTTGTCATTTGCAAAATTTGGGGATAAACTCCATATCACTCATAGTCTCCCCTCAGCCCACCCCCACCCCCCACCCCTGTTCACCATCTCACATCCAGTGTGTTTGTGTTGATGGCTGAATCAATGGATGTGGTCAGTTGACCTCACGTATAATATATAATATTGATCTTCGGCGAACGGGTCAAGCCTGTGATCTACCATGACAGATGTCCAGGACAGATCTCTACTTGAGCCTTGTACTTGAGAAAGCTGCTGGGTGGTCTGGTTGGACAGTCCACCGAGATGGGTTTTGCATTCATGAGCAGTGTGAATGCGAAACACTATACATTCTGATTTAAACAGTTTATTCACCACATACATAAATATTGTGTACTATAAATAGTACATTACTGCCATTGTATGTCCGAAAATACGCATCTATTTATTCTATTGGTGTGCATTCACCCACTCTGACACGCACCAGTCGTTTATGCAGGTGTCATCTTGTGAATAATGTTATTTTATTAATCAACAATCAGTTATACCAACTCAGAGAAAGACCTACAAAAGTATATTTATTATAAATTATAACACATAACACATAATGTTCAATGTCTATGCCCGGTCTGACAGGTCTCTCCTTACATGCCTCCCTTCCTCCCTGTCTCCCTTCCTTTCCTCCCTTCTTCCTTCCCTCCCTTCCTCCCTTCTTCCCTCACGCCCTCCTTCCCTACCTATCTTCCTGCCTCCCTCCTCCTTCCGCTTTCTTGTATCACTTGACTTAGATAGGTTCTCCTTTCTAGTGTCATGTATCCTTTTTCAAATCTGATTTGTTCACGTGCAGGAACGTAATCATGGTGACATGTGTCGTGTCCAATGTCTTCTCCATCTTCTCCTTTGAAAACACTCATACTTCCTATTCAGCCTGTTTTGTGTGGAATCTTACGCAATTCCCGCGCACCTGTCATATTGATGAGAAGCAACAGGGACCATGTCTAACAAATAACAGCCTATAACTCTCAAATTTTTATCTTCGCTGTGCTTGATTCGCCTACAGTCTTTGTCTATATATAGACATGTTTATGAAGGAGAGATTCTTCCAGCGAACTGTATTGTGCTGTTCAAGCGTGTATTGGTGATTTATTTTGGCCAGGCAAAGGGCAGCACAAATTATTTATGTGGTGCTGGTTGGTGTGGCAATCAGCAGCACATGCCCTGGTCTGTCTAGGCAAACCAATGCCCTTGTCTGCACACATACCCTCAGTGTAACACATGTTGCACATACATGCCCTAGATTTCTATCACATATATTTTAGTCATATGAATGCCCTAGCTTCGTCACTCATGCATTCAGATATACACATGTCATAGTCTCTTAACTCATACATTCAGGTATATTCATGCCCTAGTCTCTTAACGTACACTCAGGTATACTCATGCCCTAGTCTCTAAACGTACACTCAGGTATACTCATGCCCTAGTCTCTAAACGTACACTCAGGTATACTCATGCCCTAGTCTCTAAACGTACACTCAGGTATACTCATGCCCTAGTCTCTTAACATACACTCAGGTATACTCATGCCCTAGTCTCTTAACATACACTCAGGTATAATCATGCCCTAGTCTCTTAACATACATTCAGGTTATACTCATGCCCTAGTCTCTTAACATACATTCAGGTATACTCATGCCCTAGTCTCTTAACATACATTCAGGTATACTCATGCCCTAGTCTCTTAAACAGTACACTTCAGGTATACTCATGCCCTAGTCTCTAGTCTCTTAACATACATTCAGGTATACTCATGCCCTAGTCTCTTAACATACATTCAGGTATACTCATGCCCTAGTATCTTAACATACATTCAGGTATACTCATGCCCTAGTCTCTTAACATACATTCAGTTATACTCATGCCCTAGTCTCTTAACATACATTCAGGTATACTCATGCCCTAGTCTCTTAACATACATTCAGGTATACTCATGCCCTAGTCTCTTAACATACATTCAGGTATACTCATGCCCTAGTCTCTTAACATACATTCAGGTATACTCATGCCCTAGTCTCTTAACATACATTCAGGTATACTCATGCCCTAGTCTCTTAACATACATTCAGGTATACTCATGCCCTAGTCTCACATACATTCAAATTTGAAATACACTTTCGGACTTGAGAGGCCCATCTCGCCTAACCCACGTTTATGGTCAGTGAATGGTTATGTGACAGTATTGCCTTGGCAGGTTCAGTCCCTGGGGATTGTCTCAAAAATTACCAATAACTTGACGACACGGATGATGGCAAGCTGAGTCAGACTGACCACTCACCCAAATTGGAAGCGACTGACCATTACATGTGGAACACGTCCAAGCCACAGCTGCAGCATACTGACCAGTGGCTCGAGCACTCAATCAAAGTATTGTGGTCAAATATGCAGGTCCCTTATTAATTAAAGGTAAACAATATGCAATTGTTTGGATATGCCCACATAAAACATTGAATACAGTCAAACCATTTGCAACTACATTCAACAATATAACTCCGGTGTTTTACTCACAATTTGTTTTCAAAACGCAAGATTCTAGAGTATTA
>JAODUO010000115.1:210000-232500 GCA_025642075.2 Ridgeia piscesae
AGCTCGTGGCTCGTCTGTCCGTAGCCCGTGGCTCGTCTGTCCGTAGCTCGTGGCTCGTCTGTCCGTAGCTCGTGGCTCGTCTGTCCGTAGCTCGTGGCTCGTCTGTCGAACGTGATAGCTCGTGTCATCTGGTGACCGAATTTCTCAGGAAAACATCATTGTCTCGTTGCAAATCGCTGCACGACGTACCGTAGTTGGCTCAGACGAACCATCAGTCGTGGCTCGGTTTGTCACAGAGGGCTGTGGCTCGTATGTCCGTACTGTACGACGGTGAGACTCGGTCGGTCCAAGTGTCCGTGTTGCGGAGCGTCTCGCGGTGACGACGTCTGTACGTGGCATCGTCCTGTCCTCATCGCCCGTGGTGTCTGTCCGTCAGACCTCGTGATCACTGTCCACTCGTGACGCTCGTCTGTTCCGTAGTCTTGGTGGGCTCAGTCGTGATATGTAGTCTACGTGGTTTCGTCTATACCGTGATAAAGTTCGTGTCGGGTCGTATGTCCGTTCTGTTTACAGTACATGCAACTATTCTTCTGGCTCGTCTGTCCAGTGTTTTCAGGAACAATGAATCATCGGGTTTACATTTATAATTTAATATCCAGTAAATCACCGTCAGAAAGGCTCAACTGTCAAAAAACAGAACATAAGCTGGCTTGGCACATCCATCAAGTTTACAGTCACATCGTGAATGTAAAAGGACGAATCTGTCCGTAGCTCAGGTGTCGTCTTATGTACACGTATTTCACGGCTCCGGGCTTCCTCTGTCCGCCTTGATGCTACGTAGCTCGACTCTATCCGTGAACTACATTGTGGTTCATCTGTCCGTGCTCATGTGCTCGTGTGGTCCATACACACTCCGTGGCTCGTCTGTCCGTTAGTGTGACTCGTCTGTCAGTAGCCCGTGTCTCGATCTGTCGGCTGCCTACCGACAGACCGATAGCCGCTGACCGTACGACCGACCTGACTCGTCTGATCCGATATGCGCCGGTACAGGCTCGTCTGTCCTTAGCGTCTCGTGTGGACTCGTCTGTCCGTAGCTCGTGGCTCGTCTGTCCGTAGCTCGTGGCTCGTCTGTCCGTAGCTCGTGGCTCGTCTGTCCGTAGCTCGTGGCTCGTCTGTCCGTGCTCGTGGCTCGACTGTCCTTTGTCTCGTGGGGCTCGTCTGTCCGTAGCTCGTGGCTCGTCTGTCCGTCTCTCGTGTCTCGTCTGTTCGTAGTGGCTCGTCTGTCCGTAGCTCGTGGCTCGTCTGTCCGTAGCTCGTGGCTCGTCTGTCCGTAGCTCGTGGCTCGTCTGTCCGTAGCTCGTGGCTCGTCTGTCCGTAGCTCGTGGCTCGTCTGTCCTTCTCGTGTCTCGCTGTTTCCGTGGCTCGTCTGTCCGTAGCTCGTGGCTCGTCTGTCCGTAGCTCGTGGCTCGTCTGCCCCGTACCCTCGTGGCTCGTCTGTCCGTAGCTCGTGGCTCGTCTGTCCGTAGCTCGTGGCTCGTCTGTCCGTAGCTCGTGGCTCGTCTGTCCGTTGCTCGTGGCTCGTCTGTCCGTTGCTCGTGGCTCGTCTGTCCGTAGCTCGTGGCTCGTCTGTCCGTCGCTCGTGGCTCGTCTGTCCGTAGCCCGTGGCTCGTCTGTCCTGTAGCTCGTGGCTCGTCTGTCCGTAGCTCGTGGCTCGTCTGTCCGTACCCTCGTGGCTCGTCTGTCCGTCGCTCGTGGCTCGTCTGTCCGTAGCCTCGTGGCTCGTCTGTCCGTAGCCTCGGGGTCTCGTCTGTCCGTTGCTCGTGGCTCGTCTGTCCGCTGGCATTCCGAAACGATAAAAGTACAAACAAATATTAATTTAAAATCAGATCCACAGATAAATAATGTCTAAATATGTCTAAAAATGCATAGCTTTTAAATGTAAATTCCGGGGTAAATTTGAAATATAAATAGATACAATAAAATTAAATAATGTTGATAATGTTGTTATAATACACACATAAATAATTAAATAAGACATAACAATTATAATGAATAAGTAAATAAATAGGTAAAACATGTAAGACATTAAATAACATCACCGTTATATATTATAATAGACTAATTCAGCCCCGCTACTCCAATATTTGCATAATTCAATCACTTCTGTTCAATCAATCTTTCGATCAGTAAGTTGAACATACATTTCATCGTGTCATTTTCAATGTTACGTCATCTTCGCCAAATATGCTCAAGTGGAAAAAGCGACAGCGACAGCGACCGCATTGCACCGAAACACAGATTAATGCGCGCACGAGCGGCGTGAACAATAGACACTAAACGGTCTGATTTAAACACTGTGTGTTGCCACGCCATAAATACCGTGTGCTATAAATAGTATATTATTATCATTCTAATATATCAGAAATATATCCTTATTTTATCGTCTTGCGTGTACACATTTAGCACAAACCGCTCGTTAATGCGGGCGCCGTCTTGTGAACTAATAAGCAGTCGTTTGTGTCAGGTCGGAGAAACACATTCAAACACGTATATGTGTTACACAAAACGCAGACGTAGATAACTGTATAAATAACTGTCTTCATGTTTTCTTAAATGCATCGCTAACTAATTGAATAAAGACAGTCGAGTCGGTGCATGGGTCGCGCTGTGGTACGAGACAAGTGGTGCATATATAGGTGGCCCTATGGTACGAAACAAGTGGTGCATGAGTGGCGCCATGTTACGAGACGGGTGGTGACCGATGTTTCGAAATCTGTTTTCTAATAAACGTATATATATCCCATGATTGATCTTGTCTTCGTCTTTCAGTTATGCACATGACACGTGAGTGAGCGAGAGGTCTTACATACGTCACTACGGTGAGAGATCAATGGAGCAGCAATATGTCACGGCATGCAGCAGCCCCAAGGGCGCGAGGTGATGGATTTGTGGCCCTAGCCGCTCCACTACGAGCCATGGCCGCTCCACTACGAGCCATGGCCGCTCCACTACGAGCCATGGCCGCTCCACTGCGAGCCCTGTCCGCTCCACTGCGAGCCCTGTCCCCTCCACTGCGAGCCCTGTCCCCTCCACTGCGAGCCCTGTCCCCTCCACTGCGAGCCCTGTCCGCTCCACTGCGAGCCCTGTCCCCTCCACTGCGAGCCCTGTCCCCTCCACTGCGAGCCCTGTCCCCTCCACTGCGAGCCCTGTCCCCTCCACTGCGAGCCCTGTCCCCTCCACTGCGAGCCCTGTCCCCTCCACTGCGAGCCCTGTCCCCTCCACTGCGACCCTGTCCCCTCCTGCGAGCCCTGGCCGCTCCACTGCGAGCCCTGGCCGCTCCACTGCGAGCCCTGGCCGCTCCACTGCGAGCCCTGTCCCCTCCACTGCGAGCCCTGTCCCCTCCACTGCGAGCCCTGCCGCTCCACTGCGAGCCCTGGCCGCTCCACTGCGAGCCCTGGCCGCTCCACTGCGAGCCCTGTGCCGCTCCACTGCGAGCCCTGTCCCCTCCACTGCGAGCCCTGTCCGCTCCACTGCGAGCCCTGGCCGCTCCACTGCGAGCCCTGGCCGCTCCACTGCGAGCCCTGTCCGCTCCACTGCGAGCCCTGTCCGCTCCACTGCGAGCCCTGGCCGCTCCACTGCGAGCCCTGGCCCCTCCACTGCGAGCCCTGTCCGCTCCACTGCGAGCCCTGGCCGCTCCACTGCGAGCCCTGTCCGCTCCACTGCGAGCCCTGTCCCCTCCACTGCGAGCCCTGTCCCCTCCACTGCGAGCCCTGTCCGCTCCACTGCGAGCCCTGTCCGCTCCACTAAAGAGCCCTGGCCGCTCCACTGCGAGCACTGGCCGGGGGTCCACTGCGAGCCCTGGCCGCTCCACTGCGAGACCCTGGCCGCTCCACTGCGAGCCCTGGCCGCTCCACTGCGAGCCCTGGCCGCTCCACTGCGAGCCCTGGCCGCTCCACTGTGAGCCTTGTCCGACTCCACTGCGAGCCCTGGTCCGCCTCGACTGCGAGGCCCTGGCACAGGCCACATGACGAGCCCTGGCCGTCCACTGCAAGCCTAGATGTCGCTCCACTGCGAGCCCTGGCCCTCCTGCGAGCCCGGTCCCTTCACTGCGAGCCCTGTCCCCTCCACTGCGAGACCTGGCCGCTCCACTGCGAGCCCTGTCCGCTCCACTGCGAACCCTGTCCCCTCCACTGCGAGCCCTGTCCCCTCCACTGCGAGCCCTGTCCCCTCCACTGCGAGCCCTGTCCGCTCCACTGCGAGCCCTGGCCGCTCCACTGCGAGCCTCGTCCGCAGCACACGCAGTGACTAAGGGAGTACAATAGGCGTACGTTGCATACAGACTACAGAGGCCCAGGCTCTGCTCGTTGGACCGGCAACGTCGCGTCCTTCGGTAAACGAGGGAGGGTTCGCTCGTATCGTATTGTGTGTCATCAAATGGGCCGGGCGGGGTAGCTCGGTCGGTCGACGGAAACACGCACCATTAGCGTAGACCACTCCGTCTGATCATGTGTACCGTGCCCCTAGACGTACAATACAATACAATACAATACAATACAATACAATACAATACAATACAATACAATACAATACAATACAATACAATACAATACAATACAATACAACACAACACAACACAACACAACACAACACAACACAACACAACACAACACAACACAACACAACACAACACAACACAACACAACACAACACAACACAACACAACACAACACAACACAACACAACACAACACAACACAACACAACACAACACAATAAAACTGTATTTATCCCTGTAAGGGTAATTAAATTGTCGTTCAGACGGGCATTGTGTCTACGTACATCGTGGTGGGTACTCTCGCGCGTTCCGTGTATGGTGCATGGGTCTATTCGGACGTATCGTGGGTCTTACAGGGCCTTTCATGGACGTACCAATGCCCAGTGGTCTCACTGCTAAGACTAGATGTATCGCAGGTCTCATTAAATGTACCGTTGGTCCCCTTGGACGTACCACAGGTCCTCTTGGACCTATCGTTGGTCCCCTTGGACGTACCACAGGTCCTCTTGGACGTATCGTTGGTCCCCTTGGACGTACCACAGGTCCTCTTGGACCTATCGTTGGTCCCCTTGGATGTACCACAGGTCCTCTTGGACGTATCGTTGGTCCCCTTGGACGTACTACAGTTCCTCTTGGACCTATCGTTGGTCCCCTTGGACGTACCACAGGTCCTCTTGGACGTATCGTTGGTCCCCTTGGACGTACCACAGGTCCTCTTGGACATACCTTTGGTCCCTTGGACAGAACCACCGATAGTTCAACCCACAGACCCACCGACCGTACAAGATAATATTTAAAACCCTACCTAGGATATAAATGGCGCTGATGTGACGGAACATCGTTGGAACAAGACGAGTATTGGAAAAGCTCCAGCTAAAACAATAAAACATTTAAAACATTTGAAAAACATGTTTTGTTTACAAAAACATCCCATAAATATAACATTTTCACAATTCGCCTCACTTACGATATGGTGTATATATCTCATATCAAAACTAAAACAATGATTTTCCCACTCCGTGAAAAGTAAGTAACTCAACGTATTTCATCACCGCTCTCTCGTTTTGAAACACCTTATCGCCTCTTGGACATGTGGTCAGTTTGGCCTAAGTATCCCCTCAGGACGCTGGACTGGCCGCCCTGGGCGCTTACGTGGCTACGGAGACATTCTCACGCCGCCTAGCCGCCCATCATGGCGTCACCCGCCCTACAACCCGCCGGGAGGCGAGGGCCGTGGCTCACACCGGGTCATCGGTTACGCTCCGATGACGTAAGACGCTATCTATATTGCCAACAGCCGCGGGTAGTGGGCAGTTTCTCCGGACAATGGTCAGCGTTGGGTGCCTCGGGCTGATGGAGTAAACTATACAGGGGGTAATGAAATGTGGGGTTATGGGACGTGTGGGGAAGTCCCCTTCCGTTCATCGCGCGTTCCCACAATTACGTTTGTATTGGTCCCGGTTTGTGAGCTTGGTGACGAAAGCCGCCTTCCGTGGTTGATTTTTGTTTGGGGGAACTTAGGAAGGCGGAGAGTTGGAGATACTACACGGTCGAAGGCGGAGAGTTGGAGATACTACACGGTCGAAGGCGGAGAGTTGGAGATACTACACGGTCGAAGGCGGAGAGTTGGAGATACTACACGGTCGAAGGAGGAGAATTGGAGATACTACACGGTCGAAGGCGGAGTGTTGGAGACTGTTTCCAGTGTGAGGGATAGTTTCGGACATCGTTCACTCATTTATATGTCACCACATTGTAATTGGACCACAACAATTTCCCGCAAGTGGAACTATTATTTTTGCGTCAGTGATGGGTGCGTTCGTAACTGCCCTCCTAGTACGTCTTGTGTAGGGGTGGATGTGTGTGTGTGTGTGTGTATGTGTGTGTGTGTGTGTGTGTGTGTGTGTGTGTGTGTGTGTGTGTGTGTGTGTGTGTGTGTGTGTGTGTGTGTGTGTGTGTGTGTATGTGTGTGTTTGTGTGTGTGTGTTTGTGTGTTGTGTGTGTGTGTGTGTGCGTGCGTGCGTGCGTGCGTGCGTGCGTGCGTGTGTGTGTGTTATATGATATATATATATATATATATATATATATATATATATATATATATATATATATATATATATATATATATATATATACGGTCCTGCATATCGCATATAGGGCTCACTCAGAACGAAAGTCGACATCTAACATCAGACGAAATTAGTTCCGTGCGTGAGCGTCAGATGTAGTTTTGTCTGGCGTTGCGCATCGCTAGATATTTTACGGACCGACACTGTCAATATATTGACATAACCGTATCAATGTTTACAAACTTTCATCTGAAGGGATTTCGTCTGTTACCGTTTGGAGACGATCCCTAACGTACGCGTTATCGATGTCATAAAACACCGTATCGATTTGTTCTCGTCGTAATAACCGTGTGTTCTATTAGACAAGTCTGCCCGGGAGACGTCGAATAGGTCGACACAATATATACCCGTCGTGCAGTGTGTTGTCTGACAGACGCGTGGGATCTGTAATCGTGTCAATTCATCCTGCGGTGTAACGCGTTTTTTTATCGCGTCCAGGTACGGCGCTGACAAATGTGTAGCCTTGACCTTGGCAGCGCGCCAAATGAACGCGTCGGCAATATTTGGGCCATCGAGCGTGGGTTGGGTGTAAGTGCTTGCTGGCCCCGGTACGACAACATCGTAGATATATTGGCACCGTCCGTCCGTATTTCGGACCCGTCCATCTCCATTGGCGGCAAAAATTAACGGCCCGTGTTGTATAAATAGCGTCCGTCATTCCAGTTGAGTCGTGTGTTGAAAGTAAACACGTTTCAGTCATTTATTTATCGTGAGCATACACTTCAGTCGTGTGTTTATCGTAAATACACGTTTCAGTCGGGATTTGAACGTGAACGCATACTTCGGCCATTCGTTCATTGTGAACGCATGTTTCAGTCGTGTCTTCAACGTGAACACACGTGTCAGTAATTTGTATTCACCGTGAACACATGTTTCCGTCATATTTTAATGCGAATACATGTATATTTTGGTGGTGTGTTTAACATGAACACAGGTTTTAAAGCCATGTGTTCAACACGAACACAGGTTTAACACAAATACAATGTCTTTGTCATACGTTCAACATGAACACAATATCCCAATCGTGTGTTCAACATGATCACACTGTCTCAGTCGTGTGTTCAACATGATCACAATGTCTCAGTCGTGCGTTCAACATGATCACAATGTCTCAGTCGTGTGTTCAACATGAACACAATGTCTCAGTCGTGTGTTCAACATGACCACAATGTCTCAGTCATGTATTCAACATGACCACAATGTCTCAGTCGTGTGTTCAATATGACCACAATGTCTCAGTCGTGTGTTCAACATGACCACAATGTCTCAGTCGTGTATTCAACATGACCACAATGTCTCAGTCGTGTGTTCAATATGACCACAATGTCTCAGTCGTGTGCTCAACGTGATCATATGTTGCACTCGTATGTTCACCGTGACCACATGTTGCATCGTGTGTTCACCGTGACCACATGTTGCACTCGTGTGTTCACCGTGACCACATGTTGCACTCGTGTGTTCACCGTGACCACATGTTGCAGTCGTGTGTTCACCGTGACCACATGTTGCACTCGTGTGTTCACCGTGACCACATGTTGCACTCGTGTGTTCACCGTGACCACATGTTGCACTCGTGTGTTCACCGTGACCACATGTTGCACTCGTGTGTTCACCGTGACCACATGTTGCACTCGTGTGTTCACCGTGACCACATGTTGCACTCGTGTGTTCACCGTGACCACATGTTGCACTCGTGTGTTCATCGTGACCACATGTTGCACTCGTGTGTTCACCGTGACCACATGTTGCAGTCGTGTGTTCACCGTGACCACATGTTGCACTCGTGTTTTCATCGTGACCACATGTTGCACTCGTGTGTTCATCGTGACCACATGTTGCACTCGTGTGTTCACCGTGACCACATGTTGCACTCGTGTTTTCATCGTGACCACATGTTGCACTCGTGTGTTCACCGTGACCACATGTTGCACTCGTGTGTTCACCGTGACCACATGTTGCAGTCGTGTGTTCACCGTGACCACATGTTGCAGTCGTGTGTTCACCGTGACCACATGTTGCAGTCGTGTGTTCACCGTGACCACATGTTGCACTCGTGTGTTCACCGTGACCACATGTTGCACTCGTGTGTTCACCGTGACCACATGTTGCACTCGTGTGTTCACCGTGACCACATGTTGCACTCGTGTGTTCACCGTGACCACATGTTGCACTCGTGTGTTCACCGTGACCATATGTTGCACTCGTGTGTTCACCGTGACCACATGTTGCACTCGTGTGTTCACCGTGACCACATGTTGCACTCGTGTGTTCACCGTGACCACATGTTGCACTCGTGTGTTCACCGTGACCAATGTTGCACTCGTGTGTTCACCGTGACACAATGTTGCACTCGTGTGTTCACCGTGACCACAGTTGCACTCGTGTGTTCACCGTGACCACATGTTGCACTCGTGTGTTCACCGTGACCACATGTTGCACTCGTGTGTTCACCGTGACCACATGTTGCAATCGTGTATTCACCGTGACCACATGTTGCACTCGTGTGTTCACCGTGACCACATGTTGCACTCGTGTGTTCACGTGACCACATGTTGCACTCGTGTGTTCACCGTGACCACATGTTGCACTCGTGTGTTCACCGTGACCACATGTCTGCACTCGTGTGTTCACCGTGACCACATGTTGCACTCGTGTGTTCACCGTGACCACATGTTGCACTCGTGTGTTCACCGTGACCACATGTTGCACTCGTGTGTTCACCGTGACCACATGTTGCACTCGTGTGTTCACCGTGACCACAGTTGCACTCGTGTGTTCACCGTGACCACATGTTGCACTCGTGTGTTCACCGTGACCACATGTTGCACTCGTGTGTTCACCGTGACCACATGTTGCAATCGTGTATTCACCGTGACCACATGTTGCAGTCGTGTGTTCACCGTGACCACATGTTGCAGTCGTGTGTTCACCGTGACCACAGGTTGCACTCGTGTGTTCACCGTGACCACATGTTGCACTCGTGTGTTCACCGTGACCACAGGTTGCACTCGTGTGTTCACCGTGACCACAGGTTGCAGTCGTGTGTTCATCGTGACCACATGTTGCACTCGTGTGTTCACCGTGACCTCGGTGTGTTATCTTCCAGCAGAGATAAGAGCGAGGGACCGAGGTCGAGGCGAGTGACCGCGAGGGCTGTCAGCACCTCTTGTCTCCCCCGGCCCGTCTCTCAGCACCGGTCTCTAGTCTCCACCGGTGCACCGATGGAGAGGGAAATACTAATGGGATCGGGATGACTTCCATCAGATGTTGATGAAAACAAATCTCACGTATATTTCCCCAGTGCGAAGATATTGGCTCGTCCATCGCTCACTTCGATGACCAGTGGCTATGACGGAGTCGGGGCTAGTTCAAAGACGAAACTCACCACGGATGTGATCTATTCCGCACTGAGACAGAACAGACTGGATCCTCTGACCAGCGCCCGGACGTCATGTGACGTCAGGTCTGGATAAATTGTGACAAGATGGCGTCGTGTTTCACTGTTGCTGTGTGTTTGACGAACTGTGTTTTGGCATTTGATTTGATATTGTTACCGACAACAATCTGTCAATGGGTATGTTCACACATAGGTTTATCACATTTTGGAGGACATATGTTGTGAATTTTAGAAGGAAATGCGTGGTGATTTTTAGAGGAAATATGGCGCGAATTTGTGAAGGAAGTGTGGGGTGTTTTTTTGAAGGAAGTGTGGTTTGAATCTTTTAGGAAGTGTGTGTGCATTTTTGAAGAACGTTTGCTGCGAATTGTTGTTTGTGTGTGTGTGTGTGTGTGTGTGTGTGTGTGTGTGTGTGTGTGTGTGTGTGTGTGTGTGTGTGTGTTGTGTGTGCGTTTGTGGTTGTGCGTGTCGTGCGTGCGTGCGTGCGTGCGTGCCTGCGTGCCTGCGCGTGTGTCTGCGCCTGCGCGTGTGTCTGCGCCTGCGCGTGTGTCTGCGCCTGCGCGTGTGTCTGCGCCTGCGCGTGTGTCTGCGTGCGTGCGTGTGCGTGAATAATTCCACAAGGCACTGGTGATGGTAACGTAATTATCACTTCATTATCAGTCAACGTTGGACCGTTCGTCCGGTCTTTATTGCGTTCGCGTGACGGGAAGTCTACGTCACTGGTCACGTGATCACCAACTGATGTGGATCTTTACAACTGTGAAATGCTTAACATGTAAGAATACCATACGACAGTTATTATGTACACAAACCCAAAACCGTCACTGAATTGTAGAATGTTAAATCTATCCGTAGGCCTACTGATGGAAGACTTTGAGACAGACAAACAGACAGACAGACAGGCATGTGTTTAGACTGACAAATACGGAACGGTATAATGCAAACCAGGCAAGCGGCAATTAAAACTTAAATGAGACACACATTGTTGCGATCTGAAGTCAAGGCAGCTACAAGTAACCGGGTTTGTTTTGCTCGTCTCTGTTAAATGTTATAAATAATCAAAATAAATATGTGTTGTCCTGTATGGTTACTACGAGTATGGAGTGCATGTATCTAAATGTATAAATATCAAGATTAGAAAATGATATAATATATATATATACATACATAACTCCGATTCGTGCCGTTTAAACCATTACATGTCTGAAACAAAGTATAATTCAAAAATCCGTACTTTCATGTAACAAACATATGGTATAATTCGGAAGGGTTTTATTGTAAAATGTGCGGCCTGTCACTTCACATTTTTCAATTTATTCTCCCACCAGGGAGTGGACGTGGGAACTATTGTTGTTTCTCTCACAATCTTCCCCTTAAACGCTGAGTTGGGAAGACGTCGCCCTACAGGCAGGGAAGTCTGGGTTAATATAAACAGGAAGGATATCCGGGCACTAATTACGTCACTGAGTGACGTCACAGGGTAGGGGGCGTTAACAATTACCCGCTCCACAGATGCGCCAAAGCGCGGCTAATACGTTATGTAAGTAACACGTTTTAGATTATTAGTGTCCGCACGAGGCCGGCAATCAGCTTAGGCCGTGACCCCGGCGTCAGCGGCAAAACTAATCACGCACTGACCACGGTGTCCGATCACGGACACTGACTACGGATGATAGCCACAGGCACTGACCACATACACTGGCCGTGGATATTGACGATGGATACTGACCACGGACATTGACCCCATGTCCGCACTAACCACGACACTAACCACGGATACTGACCACGGACACTGACGACGGACACTGGCTACGGACACTGGCCATGGACACTGGCCACGGACACTAACCACGACACTAACCACGGATACTGACCACGGACACTGACGACGGACACTGGCCACGGACACTGGCCATGGACACTGGCCACGGACACTGGCCACGGACACTAACCACGGACACTAACCACGACACTAACCACGGACACTGACGACGGACACTGGCCACGGACAGTGGCCACGGACACTGGCCACGGACACTAACCACGACACTAACCACGGATACTGACCACGGACACTGGCGACGGACACTGGCCACGGACACTGGCCACGGACACTGGCCACGGACCCTGGCCACGGACACTAACCACGGACACTAACCACGGCCACATGGACACGGAAACTAACCAAAAAATTACTCACGACGAACAATGATATCACGGACCCTAACTACGGACATTGACCTTGAACACTGACCATTCGGGTTGACCACTGAGACAAACAGCGTTTTCACTGTACTGACCAAAGACCATCGATCCTGACTGTGACGTGCCAGTGCCGGTGCCGGTGCCGGTGCCGGTGCCGGTGCCGGTGCCGGTGCCGGTGCCGGTGCCGGTGCCGGTGCCGGTGCCGGTGCCGGTGCCGGTGCCGGTGCCGTGCCGTGCCGGTGCCGGTGCCGGTGCCGGTGCCGGTGCCGGTGCCGGTGCCGGTGCCGGTGCCGGTGCCGGCGCCGGCGCCCGCGCCTGCGCAGCGCCAGCCAGTGCCAGCGCCAGCGCCAGCGCCAGCGCCAGCGCCAGCGCCAGCGCCAGCGCCAGCGCCAGCGCCAGCGCCAGCGCCAGTGCCAGCGCCAGTGCCAGAAGACGGACATAACGGGGAGCTGCGATGACAATGACTAAACACCCACCAACTGAACCGTTACCCGGACGAAGCGACAATAGCACGGTCGTGTCCACCCCGGTACCACGAACATGCCGGCGAAATGCCGCCATACAGGTTGCGTGGGCGTGATTTCATTAGCCGCCCCCAGACCGCGGACATCGCCGCTGTCCTGCGACACACGGAGAGCACTCCGCCACGATAACATCCCCGCTAAACTAATTGTGGAGATCAATGCCGGGTACAGTCGCCGGGCCGGGCGAGTGACGTAACCGTGAGTAAGACCTGCCCGACGTGCACCGCCCGCCACCTAATCGGCACGACGTCATTACACGCGCATTATTGCCTCGTCCTCCCGGGGGATGACACGCAAGGAACGGGGGAGCGAGGGAGGAATATGGCTCTCGGATCACGTCGCCCCCCGCTCGCCTCGGCTAAACGGCGCTCATTAATAAATGCTCGACAGAAATTGGCTGTAGAGCGGCTACCCAGAGTACACCGCGCGCACTTAATGTTTTGTAAACAGCGTGACGTGTACAGACGACGACGAGAACTGGACGCGTCATCATAACCAAATTAACCATAACTAACCACACTAGTTGCTGCTACTATCCCTGGCTATATCTAACCGTAACTATTTTCTACTGCAAACCCTAACACAAACACATACCATACCACACCACGCACGCACGCACACGCACACGCACACGCACACGCACACGCACACGCACACGCACACGCACACGCACACGCACACGCACACGCACACGCACACGCACACGCACACGCACACGCACACGCACACGCACACGCACACGCACACGCACACGCACACGCACACGCACACGCACACGCACACGCACACGCACACGCACACGCACACGCACACGCACACGCACACGCACACGCACACGCACACGCACACGCACACGCACACGCACACGCGCACGCACGCACGCACACACACACAAATAAACAAACATAACTATGTATTCTAACAACCATAATGAATAACTCTGTAACGAATAATAAGACTGACATTAACCTGTAAAATGCTATTACCGTCATCTGATTGGTTCCAATGAGTACATGTGCGTATCTCTTTGTGGCGGGCAAAATGCAATGGCGTATTGAACTTAAAGTTAGTCTAATGTATGAAATTATATGTTTCTAAGAACAGCGTAGTTCCCAGGATAATACGCTGGACAGTGATTCGACAGACGGAGAGGGGGGTAATAGTCGCCAGCCCAGGCTGTTGAACAGTCATGCAGTAACTTACAAATATCTTCAGCAAGCCCGTGGCTCGCAACGACGAATACAGAGATGCAGAACAGGCGATTCAATAGTCTAAAGGTAATACCACAAGGCCTACTACTAATTAGTACTATTGCGCCTGTCAGTGTAATTAGATGAGGAGATTGGAATCGGCGTCTGCGTATACGTCATGATGACGTTGCAGAATCTGCGTGCCAAGGCCCGTTTTTAGTGATGGAAAAGCGCCGAATGGTGCGTATGCTGCACGTCGTGCGCAAAATTACCGGTGTGCTTTATTTACAAAAAGAAAACATAGTTCGTATTGATGTGTCGTTCGTTTTTGTATGTTGTGTAAAACGGTGTTTGGGTGATTTCATGATTGTCAGTTATTGTATTTGACTTGATATTAGTTGATAAATGTTCAAACCGTGCGGTACAGCCACCACGTGACGTTCATTGTTTCTACGTGACAACGAGTACGGCGAAAGAGGACGGACATGTTTCTTACCAGCAGGCAACGGAGATTTCAATCTGGGAACTACTTGAAAGAGTGACCGTAGCAAAGATTGTTTGCCGACTTCGACGGAAAGAGACGAGATAGCGGACACGTTCAAGTTAACGAAGCTCCGGCTTTTTCGAATTGTGACATTACTCTTAGCTATTAAGTTGCTGAATTCTGACAGGTTTGGGTCACTGTAATTTGTTTTAGGTAACCATAGTCAGTCTGTTGATTCCTTCCGTGGCTTACCTGCCGTCGTCAATTGTCAGTCATGTCAACGTCCAGTTCGGTTCCTTGAGACAAAGACATGACTGGCTGATTGCAGACGGCGCCTGTTTCTTCAATCGATGTAGGCCAACCTTTTCGTGACAAATAAAACTGGAAACCAAATTATGTATTACGTTGTTTATCTCGCACACAAAAACGTTACCTTGTAGTGTCGTGAACGAAACGTTAGACTCTTAGAAACAAGCGACGAAATTCCGACGACTAGGATGTTTCCCGAAATGCCCTGCGCTGCCTAAATTCCAGGTATAATAGGCGAATGTAACAAATACATACACGCACGCACGCACGCACGCACGCGCACATACACACACGCACACACGCGCACACACACACACACGCACGCACACACGCGCACATACACACACACCCACCCACGCACACACGCACCCACCTACCCACCCACCCACCCACGCACCCACCACCCACCCGCGCGCGCAGCACGCACGCACCACCACACACACACACACACACACACACACACACACACACACACACACACACACACACACACACACACACACACACACACACACACACACACACACACACACACACGCACACACACATTTATTGTTATTATGTCAACTAGTTTCTACAACGCCGTTTCAAGTGGCGACAAGGACATGTGAACGCAGCCCCAACCGGCGAGGTGACGTTCTGCGACAGGAGAGTATCGACGAAGTAGCGTGACTCGGTCGAGCTCGCGCTGCGTTGTGTTCGCGCGACGGCGTTGGCACACTGCCAACTCGGCTGATACTCTCGTAATCATTGATTCTTGGTATTGATCTGTCGTCCAGTGTACTCAACAGGTGGCGTGTTGCGACCATTTTGTCTCAATTATGGTTTCGCTCGGGTCTCCTTTGTGGTACTTGTTGGGTGACCTTAGGTGTCCTTCTCGGGTCTACTTTGTGTGGTTCTACTTGGGTGACCTTATTAGTCCTTTTTGGGTCTATTTTGTAATCGTACCTGGATCTCTTTGTAGTTCTTCCTACGGCCCTTCTTACGTACTGTTTATTTCCTTCTTCAATCCGGTCTTTTTGAGTCTCCTTTGTGATCTTTCCTTTTCCTTTTTGATATTCTTGGGTCTCCATAGTGTGGTACTTTGTGGGTCTCAATTATAGTTCTTCTTTTGTCTACTTTGTAGCACATCTTGGGTCTCCCCTGTAGGTCTCTCTGATGGTACTTCTTAGGTCTTCCCTGTAGGTCTCTCTGATGGTATTTCTTGGGTCTCCCCTGTAGGTCTCTCTGATGGTATTTCTTCGGTCTCCCTGTAGGTCTCTCTGATGGTATTTCTTCGGTCTTCCCTGTAGGTCTCTCTGATGGTATTTCTTGGGTCTTCCCTGTAGGTCTCTCTGATGGTACTTCTTGGGTCTTCCCTGTAGGTCTCTCTGATGGTATTTCTTCGGTCTTCCCTGTAGGTCTCTCTGATGGTACTTCTTAGGTCTTCCCTGTAGGTCTCTCTGATGGTACTTCTTGGGTCTTCCCTGTAGGTCTCTCTGATGGTACTTCTTGGGTCTCCCCTGTAGGTCTCTCTGATGGTACTTCTTGGGTCTTCCCTGTAGGTCTCTCTGATGGTATTTCTTCGGTCTTCCCTGTAGGTCTCTCTGGTGGTACTTCTTGGGTCTCCCATGTAGGTCTCTCTGATGGTATTTCTTCGGTCTTCCCTGCAGGTCTCTCTGATGGTATTTCTTGGGTCTTCCCTGTAGGTCTCTCTGATGGTACTTCTTGGGTCTTCCCTGTAGGTCTCTCTGATGGTATTTCTTGGGTCTCCCCTTCAGGTCTCTCTGATGGTACTTCTTAGGTCTTCCCTGTAGGTCTCTCTGATGGTACTTCTTAGGTCTTCCCTGTAGGTCTCTCTGATGGTACTTCTTAGGTCTTCCCTGTAGGTCTCTCTGATGGTACTTCTTAGGTCTTCCCTGCAGGTCTCTCTGATGGTACTTCTTAGGTCTTCCCTGTAGGTCTCTCTGATGATACTTCTTGGGTCTCCCCTGTAGGTCTCTCTGGTGGTACTTCTTAGGTCTTCCGTGCAGGTCTCTCTGGTGGTACTTCTTGGGTGTCCCCTGTAGGTCTCTCAGATGATACTTCTTGGGTCTTCCCTGTAGGTCTCTCTGGTTGTACTTCCCTTTGGTCTCTCTGTGTACTTTTGGTCTTCCCTGTAGGTCTCTCTTGTGGTACTTCTTGGGTCTCCCCTGTAGGTCTCTCTGATGGTACTTCTTGGGTCTCCCCTGTAGGTCTCTCTGGTGGTACTTCTTAGGTCTCCCCTGTAGGTCTCTCTGATGGTACTTCTTAGGTCTTCCCTGTAGGTCTCTCTGATGGTACTTCTTGGGTCTCCCCTGTAGGTCTCTCTGATGGTACTTCTTGGGTCTCCCCTGTAGGTCTCTCTGATGGTACTTCTTAGGTCTTCCCTGTAGGTCTCTCTGTGGTACTTCTTGGTCTCCCTGTAGGTCTCTCTGTGGTACTTCTTGGGTCTCCCCTGTAGGTCTCTCTGATGGTACTTCTTGGGTCTCCCCTGTAGGTCTCTCTTGTGGTACTTCTTGGGTCTCCCCTGTAGGTCTCTCTGATGATACTTCTTGGGTCTCCCCTGTAGGTCTCTCTGGTGGTACTTCTTAGGTCTCCCCTGTAGGTCTCTCTGATGGTACTTCTTAGGTCTTCCTGTAGGTCTCTCTGATGGTACTTCTTGGGTCTCCCCTGTAGGTCTCTCTGATGGTACTTCTTGGGTCTCCCCTGTAGGTCTCTCTGATGGTACTTCTTGGGTCTCCCTGTAGGTCTCTCTGGTGGTACTTCTTGGGTCTCCCTGTAGGTCTCTCTGGTGGTACTTCTTGGGTCTCCCCTG
The DNA here is from genome assembly GCA_025642075.2 of Ridgeia piscesae. Classification (NCBI taxonomy): domain Eukaryota; kingdom Metazoa; phylum Annelida; class Polychaeta; order Sabellida; family Siboglinidae; genus Ridgeia; species Ridgeia piscesae. The sequence continues at coordinate 227,548 of JAODUO010000115.1, forward strand.
TAGGTCTCTCTGGTGGTACTTCTTGGGTCTCCCCTGTAGGTCTCTCTGTGGTACTTCTTGGGTCTCCCCTGTAGGTCTCTCTGGATGGTCTTCTTGGGTCTCTCCCTGTAGGTCTCTCTGATGGTACTTCTTGGTCTTCCCTGTAGGTCTCTCTGGTGGTACTTCTTGGGTCTCCCTGTAGGTCTCTCTGATGGTACTTCTTAGGTCTTCCCTGTAGGTCTCTCTTGTGGTACTTCTTGGGTCTCCCATGTAGGTCTCTCTGGTGGTACTTCTTGGGTCTCCCCTGTAGGTCTCTCTGATGGTACTTCTTAGGTCTTCCCTGTAGGTCTCTCTTGTGGTACTTCTTGGGTCTCCCATGTAGGTCTCTCTGGTGGTACTTCTTGGGTCTCCCTGTAGGTCTCTCTGTGGTACTTCTTGGTCTTCCCTGTAGGTCTCTCTGATGGTACTTCTTGGTCTCCCCTGTAGGTCTCTCTGATGGTACTTCTTGGGTCTCCCCTGCAGGTCTCTCTGGTGGTACTTCTTAGGTCTTCCCTGTAGGTCTCTCTGGTGGTACTTCTTGGGTCTTCCCTGTAGGTCTCTCTGATGGTACTTCTTAGGTCTTCCCTGTAGGTCTCTCTGGTGGTACTTCTTGGGTCTCCCCTGCAGGTCTCTCTGGTGGTACTTCTTGGGTCTCCCCTGTAGGTCTCTCTGATGGTACTTCTTGGGTCTCCTCTGTAGGTCTCTCTGATGGTACTTCTTATGTCTTCCCTGTAGGTCTCTCTGATGGTACTTCTTAGGTCTTCCCTGTAGGTCTCTCTGGTGGTACTTCTTGGGTCTCCCCTGTAGGTCTCTCTGATGGTACTTCTTAGGTCTTCCCTGCAGGTCTCTCTGATGGTACTTCTTAGGTCTTCCCTGTAGGTCTCTCTGTGGTACTTCTTGGGTCTCCCCTGTAGGTCTCTCTGGTGGTACTTCTTGGGTCTCCCCTGTAGGTCTCTCTGGTGGTACTTCTTGGGTCTCCCCTGTAGGTCTCTCTGTGGTACTTCTTGGGTCTCCCCTGTAGGTCTCTCTGATGGTATTTCTTGGGTCTCCCCTGTAGGTCTCTCTGGTGGTACTTCTTGGGTCTCCCCTGTAGGTCTCTCTTATGGTACTTCTTGGGTCTCCCCTGTAGGTCTCTCTTGTGGTACTTCTTGGGTCTCCCCTGTAGGTCTCTCTGATGATACTTCTTGGGTCTTCCCTGTAGGTCTCTCTGATGATACTTCTTGGGTCTCCCCTGTAGGTCTCTCTTATGGTACTTCTTGGGTCTCCCCTGTAGGTCTCTCTTTGGTACTTCTTGGGTCTCCCCTGTAGGTCTCTCTTGTGGTACTTCTTGGGTCTCCCTGTAGGTCTCTCTGTGGTACTTCTTGGGTCTCCCTGTAGGTCTCTCTTGTGGTACTTCTTGGGTCTCCCTGTAGGTCTCTCTGTGGTATTTCTTGGGTCTCCCCTGTAGGTCTCTCTTGTGGTACTTCTTGGGTCTCCCCTGTAGGTCTCTCTTGTGGTACTTATTGGGTCTCCCCTGTAGGTCTCTCTTGGTGGACTTCTTGGGTCTCCCCTGTAGGTCTCTCTGGTGGGACTTCTTGGGTCTCCCCTGTAGGTCTCTCTTGTGGTACTTCTTGGGTCTCCCCTGTAGGTCTCTCTTGTGGTACTTCTTGGGTCTCCCCTGTAGGTCTCTCTGGTGGGACTTCTTGGGTCTCCCCTGTAGGTCTCTCTTGTGGTACTTCTTGGGTCTCCCCTGTAGGTCTCTCTGTGGTACTTCTTGGGTCTCCCCTGTAGGTCTCTCTTGTGGTACTTCTTGGGTCTCCCCTGTAGGTCTCTCTGGTGGGACTTCTTGGGTCTCCCCTGTAGGTCTCTCTGGTGGGACTTCTTGGGTCTCCCCTGTAGGTCTCTCTTGTGGTACTTCTTGGGTCTCCCCTGTAGGTCTCTCTGGTGGTACTTCTTGGGTACCCGTCATCGCCCACAATCTGCACCGTGTCGACGATGGACACGTGGCGGCAGGCATCAGAGGTTGGGCATCAAATGCTCGGGCATCAGTGATACGGGCATCAATGATACGGGCATCAATGATTCGGGCATCAATGATACGGGCATCAATGATTCGGGCATCAGTCTAGTACGAGCACCAATAGGAGTTAATCTGACTTGCTCCAAAATACATTTTATAAAACAAAACACAGAGGAACTGAGCGACCCTACATAACCGGTGTGGTGGGCTCAGATTCGACCGGGCCCAGCTTCGGCAAAACGCATATGCGCAGAAGCGCAGTGCCCGCTTTTATCTGCTCTGGCGTAGCGTTGGTGACGTATATAACGCCCGGACCGAATTTCCTCAAAACGCTTACCGCGCATGCATTTTTATTAAAACTTTGCGAAAAGAATCATATTGGAATATTTGACGTATTGACAACGGTAATAACGGAGAATGCGGACCCGCTACCGTCCGAATATGTGACGACGACACCGGGACAACTCGTAAAGGTCTCTTTAGTTGTTACAACTGGGACACATTTTAGCCTCCCGTTTATCCAGCGACTGGTGTGTTATCGCTATCACCCCTGACTCGTTCGTGAGATGCTCGTATCATGTTTTGCGCTTCAGAGCGTTGATCCTGAACAACGCGGACCGCCCGCGGACCGTGGAGAGTATCGCTCGTCCAGGCAACATAAACAACGTCAGTGCATTTGATTGTCCGGCCGTCCACTCGGCCGCTCAGTCTTTATTGACACAGGTTTGGTGCTTATTGACAGTTCTATCTCCCCTTGCACAGCGCGAGAGCGGTTACAAACGGAGCGCCTAAGCAATGAACGCTGTAAAAGTCCCATTTCAAGTTAGCGTCGCTGATTTTGAACAATTACTTCCGGTGGTATCTCGGCGAAAGAACGGAACATGTGTAACGGGACTGATGTTTGTGTCCGCGTCAATTTGTCAAAGTTACAAGCAATCGTTTTTATGTCAAAAACATTAGCAGCCGTGTGCGTGCGGCTTTTGTGAATAGACATAATAAATAGCGAAGCGCGTCATTGAGTCGACAACGTGTAATGCTGTTGCAGGAGCTTACTTCCTAACAATCCGATACAATTTTCCAAAAAAAGCCCGGAAGATAGGCCCCTATCAAACCGGATCGGTTTTCCATATCAACGCGAACTGACTGTCCCTGTATCAGCCAGGATCACGGCGTTTGTCGTGCTGGCACCGCATGAGACGGGCTGGTAGAGACGTGACCAGCCACAGCGACCCTTGGCTCGCAAGGACCCAGCTTGCACAGTCATAATACTATCATAGGTGTGTCGCTACAACTACATGTGCGTGCGTGCGTGCGTGCGTGCGTGCGTGCGTGCGTGCGTGCGTGCGTGCGTGCGTGCGTGCGTGCGTGCGTGCGTGCGTGTGTGTGTATATGCATGCTGGCGTGCGTGCCAGCTGGGAAAAGATCGAACGCCATTATTTCTGCTAGCTGCCGATGTAATGTTTACTCGATTTCATGGCAAATCACGCAAATTACACATCTGTCTAGGGCGCTTAAGCACCGATGACGTCATGTTATTCAGTGGCGCCCCCACGTGTCGACCAGCTGTGTCTGTGTCTGAGAGGCAGAAGATCTGCGGCCAATACACACGGACGAGTCTTGTCATATTATTGTATGAACTGTTACAATTGACCTATAGACTCGAACATGAGTTGTTACATTGTTACTGTCGAGTGTTACGTGGTTACAGCCGAACACAAGGACACATGTTACAAGCGCGTGTACACGGAGTACCTCGCTCGTACACGGCGTACCTCGCGTGTACACGGCGTACCTCGCATGTACACGACGTACCTCGCGTGTATACACGTGTTGTTGATACGATCAGCCACGGACCATGTACACATATCAGATGACGTACGTCTGCCACGCTCTACTGGTTCCATGTGACCGGGTGACTTCGTTGAAAAGTCCCCGACAACGTATCGAGTATCGTTGTTATCGGCTGACAACCCACGAGGGAAATTAGGATTTGGTAAAGGGACGGATGACGGAAATGTTATCTACAAGTATTTACCGGTGTTGCAGAATACATCCTATACTACGTTACAAGGTATCTGCCATCGGAGTAAGATATCGACTTCTCCCAAAGGTGGAATGTTATCTATATAAAAGTCGTTCGTTCGTTCGTTCGTTCGTTCGTTCGTTCGTTCGTCCGTTCGTCTCGTCCGTCGTTCGTCCGTCCGTCCGTCCGTCCGTTCGTCCGTCCGTCCGTCGTCGTCCGTGTCGTCGTCTCGTCTCGTCCGCGTCCGTCTCGTCCGTCTCGTCCGTCCGTCCGTCCGTCCGTCGTCCGTCCGTCGTCCGTCCGTCCGTCCGTCCGTCCGTCGTCGTCCGTCCGTCCGTCCGTCCGTCCGTCCGTCTCGTCCGTCCGTCCGTCCGTCCGTCCGTCCGTCCGTCCGTCCGTCCGTCCGTCCGTCCGTCCGTCCGTCCGTCCGTCCGTCCGTCCGTCCGTCCGTCCGTCCGTCCGTCCGTCGTCGTCCGTCGTCGTCTCGTCCGTCCGTCCGTCCGTCCGTCTCGTCGTCCGTCTCGTCGTCTGTCCGTCCGTCCGTCCGTTCTCGTCCGTCCGTCCGTCCGTCCGTCGTCGTCTCGTCCGTCCGTCCGTCCGTCCGTCTCGTCCGTCGCGTCCGTCCGTCCGTCGTCGTCCGTCCGTCCGTCCGGTCCGTCCGTCGGTCGTCGTCGTCGTCGTCCGTCCGTCCGTCCGTCTCGTCGTCGTCCGTCCGTCCGTCGCGTCCGTCGTCGTCGTCGTCCGTCGCGTCTCGTCTCGTCTCGTCGTCGTCCGTCCGTCCGTCCGTCGGTCGGTCGGTCGGTCGGTCGGTCGGTCGGTCGGTCGGTCCATATCAAATGTCAAGCTCTGAATGGCAGGGAACGGCGGCGTGACGTCGACTAATTGTCGTTGACAGACGACCCAGGCGGTGACA
>JAODUO010000115.1:237500-247500 GCA_025642075.2 Ridgeia piscesae
ATATTAAAGATCTATATGCGGGCCGGTGAGGGAGCGTGCAGCCCCCTGTAAGATAGTATAATTCCTCTTCGTCGGGACTACGGTGATATACTATCTGACGAATGACCTGTCAATTTCGAAACGCCCAGAATAAATACAAATCCGAATGTGTGCACACCTAGAGAAGGTATACCTTATATATAAGTGCTCCTTAATGACCGCGCTTCCGGTCATTCGACGCTTTTATAAATCATTAGTCAAACACCAAAGGCGATGCAGTGGTCAATCTTTCTTTTCGTTCTCCATTCCGTAGGTTTTGTCAGAGAACAAACGGTTTAAGGCAAAGTTTTGCAAACCCTTTGCGCGAGTTAAAAAGTGCGCAGTTGGCCCGCGAGACCTAATGTCTAAAAATGACAAGTTGTCAAAAACAACGAGGAATGGCATGTTCTGTTATGCAACGATGTTCATTGACTGAGTTGTGACGAACTGCTACTTTAGGGAAAGCAATTGTCGTGTGAATTTTGAATTCGGCGTAGCGGTCTAGCAATGGTTTAAATATTTGAAACACATCGAATACGTTGCTCAATGGAAGGCAAATGTTGGTTAATAACTTGTATGAAGACAATAGACATAAATTTGTCGCCCTTCGATTTGCAGAGCTCGCTGACTTTGCCGAACTTGTCGCAAACATTTGGAAATAACAAGGTGCGTTGGATGAGAATATATTAGATTGTAGGTAAAGTTGTCGATTTTGCAGTATTGCAAATACAAGAGATTAACATAAACTATATTATGTAATAATTTATTATGTTGAAGAAATAATAAAATAGAATGATGTAGCCATTACATGCTGCCAGCATACCATGATATTACAAGGGGATAACTGAACCCTACAGCGCCATATGTATATATTCCAGGGGTATAACTGAACCCTAAAGTGCGCGATGCACTCCTAATGCAACACAGACGGACGCACTAATTCGTTTATTTTTATTACAACTTGTACATTTACACATGCCAGACGTACACACACGCAGCACGCGCACGCGCACGCGCACGCGCACGCGCACGCGCACGCGCACGCGCACGCGCACGCGCACGCGCACGCGCACGCGCACGCGCACGCGCACGCGCACGCGCACGCGCACGCACAACCACTCACACATAAACACACACACACATACACATAAATACACATACGCGCGCGCGCACGTACTCACGCACGGGCGTGCGCGCACACACACGCACACACACACACACACACACACACACACACACACACACACACACACACACACACACACACACACACACACACACACACACACACACACACACACACACACACACACACACACACACACACACACACCACACACACACACACACACACACACACACACACACACACACACACACACACACACACACACACACACACACACACACACACACACACACACACACACACACACACACACACACACACACACACACACACACACACACACACACACACACACACACACACACACACACACACACACACACACACACACACACACACACACACACACACACACACACACACAACACACACACACACACACAACAACACACACACACACACACACAGACAAACACACAAACACACACATACATACACACGCACGCACGCACGCACACCACGCCCGCACTATATCAGTCGTTTACTCAATCACTCACCAAAACATGCAACCTCATATAGCAATGTTAATTACATAACGCTTGAACACACACGTATACAGCGTCTCGGCGCTCACACAGGGATGCAGCTTTACCTATGTGTCTCCGTAGCCCGAACGACAAATACATACACATCTAAAACACTGTTTGTAAACAGTAGTGACAACTGACGGGGAGGGGTATTGCAAGGTTCAAGTGATAAACGCTTCTACAGACAGTCGGCGGGTGGACACACAGACGGAAACTCAGAGCCCAGTATGGGGTCGACAGCGGGACTGTGAGGCTGCCGTCGAGGCCCCCACAGAAGCCGTCGACTGTCGGACACCTCACAGCCCTCATTACGTGTGATATACTGGACACGGCGGGCGCAGCGCAATCGCAATGATTGATTTCGTGTGATTATATTTGTGACACTTCCTGCGTGTCGCATGTTATGCCGGAAACGTGACACGCCGGTGTTAGTGCGACTAAACACAACCAGAGCCTGGGACGGGCAGCGCTCGAGGGTGACTTTCTCAGGGTACAGAGCATGGCGGCGTATCACATCAATCCCCAGTTCTAGTACCGAGTCATATACTCGGTCCTATGTTATCGTGTAGTCCGAGTCACACACTCCGTCCGACGTCACCGTTTAGTTCGAGTCATCTACACTGCGTTCTACGTCACGGTGTTTTACGAGTCGCGTCCAACGTCACGATGTTGTCCGTGTCATACACTTCGTCTAATGTCACCGTGTAGTCAGAGTCACACATTTAGTGTAACGTCATCGTGTAATCCGATTCACACACTCCTACGTCACGGAGTGTAGTCCGAGTAACAACCACCGTCCTACGTCACATTGTAGTCCGTGTCACACACTTCGTCCAATGTTACGTCACAGTGTAGTCCGTGTCACACATTCCGTCCGATGTGACGTCACATTGTAGTCCGTGTCACACACTCCGTCCGATGTGACGTCACCGTGTAGTCCATGTCACACACTCCGTCCGATGTGACGTCACCGTGTAGTCCATGTCACACATTCCGTCCGATGTGACGTCACAGTGTAGTCCTTGTCACACACTCCGTCCGGTGTGACGTCACCGTGTACTTCATGTCACACACTCCATCCGATGTGACGTCATCGTGTAGTTCATGTCACACACTCCGTCCGATGTGACGTCTCAGTGTAGTTCATGTCACACACTCAGTCGTGACGTCATCGTGTAGTCCGAGTAACACAACTCCGTCCTCCGACGTCATCGTGTTGACCAACAAGTCACACACTCTCCGTCCTACGTGACGTCAGCGTGTAGTCCGAGTCACGCGTGTGACATAAGATCGGCGGCGCTGATAGATGACGGGTATTTGCCAATTTAATCTATTAATGGCGCGCACCGACGACTGTCCGTGCAATTGTATTACATTAGCACGCATCACATCCGAGGTGTCACGGTTTAATGAAATTGGGTCTGATCCCCGCGGGAGATACGAGCTTACTTTGTACGCCGGGTGATTTCGCGGATATATGCACTTCCCGGCGGCCGCGACAAACGCTATATGAAAGCAATTATTGTTGCATTAATTACGGTTTGTCGTCATATACAGATTGCATTGATGGAATTGTTGTGGAATGAACGTGCGCAGCGCCGACGATAGCAATTATCATGATTAGCGCATTTGTCGTTGACGGCCATTGTGACAACAGATGATGTATGGCCGGTCCCGACTCGCTGACCACACGCCTGGCGAGTACAGCTGTTTACAAGTGCTTATTTACGAATGACAGCGCTGGTCAGGAGGCGTACTTGGCAGTCGTCCCAGCGCGCTCATATCTGATGGATTGCGAGCGATTATAAGTGCGCGCCGAAAACATTGACAGCGCTGAGTCTACATCGATCGGCCGGCCGGCAGACCAGCTCTTACGCGGCATGAGCGCGGTGGTGTTATTACGATCACATTCATAATCCAGGAAGTTTAGGGTAAAACCTAACAGGCTTTAATAATGAGGTGACTTTTGCTCCACAAACCATTGGAAGTATTTCAAATGACACGTTGGAAGTCCCCAGGTGTGTGTGTGTGGTGTGTGTGTGTGTGTGTGTGTGTGTGTGTGTGTGCGTGCGTGCGTGCGTGCGTGCGTGCGCGCTGCGTGCGTGCGTGCGCGCGTGCGTGTCGTGCGTGTGTGGCGCGCGTGCGTGTTGTGTGTGTGAGTATATATATATATATATATATTATATATATATATATATATATATATATATATATATATACGTGCATCGTGCGTGCCTGTGCGTGCGTATGCTTGCGTGTGTGGTGTGTGTGTGCGCGCGCATACGCAGTATAACGCACACGTGTACACACACACACACACATACAGGTACGCTCGCATGCATGCACGCATACTAATATGTGTCATTATAATTGAATTTCTGACTTTGTGTATCAGTGCAGATTGTTTCCAAAGCACAAAGTAAAACACGAAGCCTGCTGCCGCAAACAAACAACAGAACCACTATCTTCATTCCGCAGTTACGTCGCTTCCAAAACGAACAGTCGTCAGGTGAGAATGAATGTGTGAGACGCACTATCGATTCATTGTTTGGGTAAATACTTACGCGTGTGCACCAACTGGTGTCGATGCACATTGACACAAACACTGCGGCGTGTAGGGGGTCGCGGCGTCACGCGCCTGTGGTTCACCTTCACAACCAGGGCCTCCCGTGCACGTGGCGTCGTCGTGGCGTTTCGCGTTATTGCACACAACAACACGCACGCCTATTTGGGAAACTGTATTTAGTGCCTGTTCGGGTGCTTTTTTGTATTTTTACTGCTCCGAATGTTCCTGCTTTGTTGCCATTGTCGGCGAGTTGACGTTGTGAATAGAAGCAACGCGATTCAATACCACCGCCAAACGACACGGAGACAAGCGTGCTTGGCACTCGGCCAAATAAACAGCGACCCCCTCACACCCCTATAACAACACTCGCTTGTTTCACCGAGTGACGCTCATTGCAATACGATGATATGGAAATACACGCGCTTTACAAACTACTGAGTACCGTATAATTGACGCTGGATTCAAATGGAAATCCAACGATGTCCAAGCGTCCTTTGCGTGTTCCCGTGAGTTACTGGCCACCTCACGAATGAAACTGATTCGACCCCCCTGCGATGGCCCTTGGCCTACCTACAGAAGACTACGAGAAGATAACATAGCGTAGACAGCAACTGTCGATCTTAATCGTGAATACATTCTCAATTCCAGCTTGCGAAGCTTACAAAAAAGCTTATCGCGAAACGATTTTGCGCGAGTGAAAATTATGCAATTAATTAATTAGTGTAATTAGTATAGCGAGCGGAAGACAATCGCGCAACCACGGTGACGAAGGTAGTCGCCGGCTTCACGACGGGCATGTGGAATCACGACGGGCATGTGTGTGGACCATAGACATATCTGTGGTGTGGACTAACGACGGGCCTGTGGACTCACGACAGGCCTGTGGACCGAGCGCCCCCGGGTACTCGAGTATCTCCGAGCGGTGTTGTTTAGGTGGCCGAGTCCCAGCGCGCTGGCGCCGCATAAATACAGGAAGGAAAACAAAGCCGATACACACGAGGTCGGTGGCAGGTTGATAGTGGAGGTGCCGAAGAAATTGAGTTACTCGACTACATTAATCATCGACGGCAGCCGGTGCATCCAGAACCGGATCACCCTCTCTCCCTGCCCGGATCGGGTGGATCATTACCGGCGCTGACACGCCGGGAGACGGACCGCTCTGATGGCGGCGGGCTGTTGGGGGAGGTGGGGGTCTACGGGGGTGATGGAGATCTATCTCGTCAGCCGCCGCTCCCACTCCGGCGAATGGTGTCGGTTGCTGGCGCTGTGTGGTCGTCGTGTGTAATGAGTGGGGGTGATTGTGAGTGGTGTTCGTGACGCGTGCTGAGTGTGGTGATTGTGGTGTTCGTGACGAGTGGTGATTGTGTGAGTGCGTTGTTCGTGACGAGTGGTGATTGTGGTGATTGTGGCGTTCGTGACGGGTGATGAGTGTGGTGTTCGTGACAAGTGGTGATTGTGGTGTTCGTGACGAATGGTGATTATGGTGTGAGTGGTGTTCGTGACGAGTGGTGATTGTGGTGTGAGTGACGAGTGGTGAGTGTGGTGATTGTGGTGTTCGTGACGAATGGTGATTATGGTGTGAGTGGTGTTCGTGACGAGTGGTGAGTGTGGCGTGAGTGATGTTTGTGTGTTTGTGTGTTTGTGGTGTTGTGTGTGTTGTGGTGTGTGTGTGTGTGTGTGTGTGTGTGTGTGTGGTGTGTGTGTGTGGTGTTGTGAGTGTGTGTGTGTGTGTGTGTGTGTGTGTGTGTGTGTGTGTGGTGGTGTTGCGTGACGAGTGGTAATTGTGTTAGTGACGAGTGTGAGTGTGGTGATTGGGTGTTGTGACGAATGGTGATTATGGTGTGAGTGTGTTGTGACGAGTGGTGGTGTGCTAGTGATGTTTGTGTGTTGGTGTTTGTGTGTGTGTGTGTGTGTGTGTGTGTGTGTGTGTGTGTGTGTGTGTGTGTGTGTGTGCTAGCAGTAAGCTGTGTTAGTGACGGTGTGGTGTTTGTCGTGCCAGCAGTAACTGTGTTAGTGACGAGTGTGGTGTTTGTCGTGTAGCAGTAATGTGTTAGTGACGGTGTGTGTGTGTTGTCGTGCAGCAGTAATTGTGTTAGTGACGAGTGTGGTGTTTGTCGTGCCAGCAGTAACTGTGTTAGTGACGAGTGTGGTGTTTGTCGTGCCAGCAGTAACTGTGTTAGTGACGAGTGTGGTGTTTGTCGTGCCAGCAGTAACTGTGTTAGTGACGAGTGTGGTGTTTGTCGTGCCAGCAGTAATTGTGTTAGTGACGAGTGTGGTGTTTGTCGTGCCAGCAGTAACTGTGTTAGTGACGAGTGTGGTGTTTGTCGTGCCAGCAGTAACTGTGTTAGTGACGAGTGTGGTGTTTGTCGTGCCAGCAGTAACTGTGTTAGTGACGAGTGTGGTGTTTGTCGTGCCAGCAGTAACTGTGTTAGTGACGAGTGTGGTGTTTGTCGTGCCAGCAGTAACTGTGTTAGTGACGAGTGTGGTGTTTGTCGTGCCAGCAGTAACTGTGTTAGTGACGAGTGTGTGTTTGTCGTGCCAGCAGTAACTGTGTTTGTGACGAGTGTGGTGTTTGTCGTGCCAGCAGTAACTGTGTTAGTGACGAGTGTGGTGTTTGTCGTGCCAGCAGTAACTGTGTTAGTGACGAGTGTGGTGTTTGTCGTGCCAGCAGTAATTGTGTTAGTGACGAGTGTGGTGTTTGTCGTGCCAGCAGTAACTGTGTTAGTGACGAGTGTGGTGTTTGTCGTGCCAGCAGTAACTGTGTTAGTGACGAGTGTGGTGTTTGTCGTGCCAGCAGTAATTGTGTTAGTGACGAGTGTGGTGGTTGTCGTGCCAGCAGTAACTGTGTTAGTGACGAGTGTGGTGTTTGTCGTGCCAGCAGTAACTGTGTTAGTGACGAGTGTGGTGTTTGTCGTGCCAGCAGTAACTGTGTTAGTGACGAGTGTGGTGTTTGTCGTGCCAGCAGTAATTGTGTTAGTGACGAGTGTGGTGTTTGTCGTGCCAGCAGTAACTGTGTTAGTGACGAGTGTGGTGTTTGTCGTGCCAGCAGTAACTGTGTTAGTGACGAGTGTGGTGTTTGTCGTGCCAGCAGTAATTGTGTTAGTGACGAGTGTGGTGTTTGTCGTGCCAGCAGTAACTGTGTTAGTGACGAGTGTGGTGTTTGTCGTGCCAGCAGTAACTGTGTTAGTGACGAGTTGGTGTTTGTCGTGCCAGCAGTAACTGTGTTAGTGACGAGTGTGGTGTTTGTCGTGCCAGCAGTAACTGTGTTAGTGACGAGTGTGGTGTTTGTCGTGCCAGCAGTAACTGTGTTAGTGACGAGTATGGTGTTTGTCGTGCCAGCAGTAACTTGTGTTAGTGACGAGTGTGGTGTTTGTCGTGCCAGCAGTAACTGTGTTAGTGACGAGTGTGGTGTTTGTCGTGCCAGCAGTAACTGTGTTAGTGACGAGTGTGGTGTTTGTCGTGCCAGCAGTAACTGTGTTAGTGACGAGTGTGGTGTTTGTCGTGCCAGCAGTAACTGTGTTAGTGACGAGTGTGGTGTTTGTCGTGCCAGCAGTAACTGTGTTAGTGACGAGTGTGGTGTTTGTCGTGCCAGCAGTAACTGTGTTAGTGACGAGTGTGTGTTTGTCGTGCCAGCAGTAATGTGTTAGTGACGAGTGTGGTGTTTGTCGTGCCAGCAGTAACTGTGTTAGTGACGAGTGTGGTGTTTGTCGTGCCAGCAGTAACTGTGTTAGTGACGAGTGTGGTGTTTGTCGTGCCAGCAGTAACTGTGTTAGTGACGAGTGTGGTGTTTGTCGTGCCAGCAGTAACTGTGTTAGTGACGAGTGTGGTGTTTGTCGTGCCAGCAGTAACTGTGTTAGTGACGAGTGTGGTGTTTGTCGTGCCAGCAGTAACTGTGTTAGTGACGAGTGTGGTGTTTGTCGTGCCAGCAGTAATTGTGTTAGTGACGAGTGTGGTGTTTGTCGTGCCAGCAGTAACTGTGTTAGTGACGAGTGTGGTGTTTGTCGTGCCAGCAGTAACTGTGTTAGTGACGAGTGTGGTGTTTGTCGTGCCAGCAGTAACTGTGTTAGTGACGAGTGTGGTGTTTGTCGTGCCAGCAGTAACTGTGTTAGTGACGAGTGTGGTGTTTGTCGTGCCAGCAGTAACTGTGTTAGTGACGAGTGTGGTGTTTGTCGTGCCAGCAGTAATTGTGTTAGTGACGAGTGTGGTGTTTGTCGTGCCAGCAGTAACTGTGTTAGTGACGAGTGTGGTGTTTGTCGTGCCAGCAGTAATTGTGTTAGTGACGAGTTGGTGTTTGTCGTGCCAGCAGTAACTGTGTTAGTGACGAGTGTGGTGTTTGTCGTGCCAGCAGTAATTGTGTTAGTGACGAGTGTGGTGTTTGTCGTGCCAGCAGTAACTGTGTTAGTGACGAGTGTGGTGTTTGTCGTGCCAGCAGTAACTGTGTTAGTGACGAGTGTGGTGTTTGTCGTGCCAGCAGTAACTGTGTTAGTGACGAGTGTGGTGTTTGTCGTGCCAGCAGTAATTGTGTTAGTGACGAGTGTGGTGTTTGTCGTGCCAGCAGTAACTGTGTTAGTGACGAGTGTGGTGTTTGTCGTGCCAGCAGTAACTGTGTTAGTGACGAGTGTGGTGTTTGTCGTGCCAGCAGTAACTGTGTTAGTGACGAGTGTGGTGTTTGTCGTGCCAGCAGTAACTGTGTTAGTGACGAGTTGGTGTTTGTCGTGCCAGCAGTAACTGTGTTAGTGACGAGTGTGGTGTTTGTCGTGCCAGCAGTAATTGTGTTAGTGACGAGTGTGGTGTTTGTCGTGCCAGCAGTAACTGTGTTAGTGACGAGTATGGTGTTTGTCGTGCCAGCAGTAATTGTGTTAGTGACGAGTATGGTGTTTGTCGTGCCAGCAGTAACTGTGTTAGTGACGAGTGTGGTGTTTGTCGTGCCAGCAGTAACTGTGTTAGTGACGAGTGTGGTGGTTGTCGTGCCAGCAGTAACTGTGTTAGTGACGAGTGTGGTTGTTTGTCGTGCCAGCAGTAATTGTGTTAGTGACGAGTGTGGTGTTTGTCGTGCCAGCAGTAACTGTGTTAGTGACGAGTGTGGTGTTTGTCGTGCCAGCACAAGGAGTAACTGTGTTAGTGACGAGTGTGTTGTTTGTCGTGCCAGCAGTAACTGTGTTAGTGACGAGTGTGGTGTTTGTCGTGCCAGCAGTAACTGTTATTCGCATATGTCGTGTGTTGCGGGTTTCACGCTACGCAAGACTAAGTTTGAAGTGATACGAATGACACGAGTACGTCACATTCTCTGTCACGTTTGTCCAAACGAAACGCATCGTCGCCCATGGATCGCTTCGATCGACTGCGACCTGCTTCTCCCGTTCTTAGTTTCAGTTTCGTGTGAAATTAGAAATAAATGCCCGGTCCATTTAGCACTGCGTTGTAGTTGGTGACCTTGTAAACTTGTGCACTGTTCGTGGCAATAGTGATTTAAAGTGATATGTACACATGGTTAGACATTTAAAATGTAGTATTCTGAAAGGCAAAGATGTACACAAATTTTTGGGTTAATAGTGTTAGTAAGCCTAATCGTAAAACATACTTAATATAGTCATTGTTGATTTATGCCATTGCTATTGGGACAACTGTTTTGCCATTTGTTTACAGAACGAGCACAAATGAACCGCCCCTACACACTCGTCACATTGTAACGTAATTTCT
>JAODUO010000115.1:252500-282500 GCA_025642075.2 Ridgeia piscesae
GCTGACCGGTGGGGTACTGGACTGTCACCCAGGGTCACGACGGTGGTGTGACTCCTTATACACCCGTAGACGAAAATATCGCTGGGAAAAAAACCACAACACCTGGGGCTAAATCGTGGGGCTTGAACGCGGACGTTGGGTCATGACCTAACATCTGTCAACAGAAACAACGGCCGTATTCATAGCCGCAGGATCGGACTTTCGGTGGAGGAACACATGGTTCTGCCCCCTCGCCAAATAAGTCAGAAGTTACGGCGTCTTCCGATGCCGTGATCCGTGAGCCAGCGGTGAGGTTGAAGCTTGTGTTCTCGCCTCCCCCGCCAAGTAAATTTTGTTCCTTCGCCAGTGGTCGGAATAAACAAACTCTTGTCTAATACACCTGCAGCACTACAATGACAACCTACTACAATGGCCACCCACGCAGTCTTGGCGCTCTAGCAAATAGACACGTCCTTGGCACTGTGCCTGACGCTGCGACAAGCCGGCGACTTGGAGTGCGTTGTCATGACTGACGTCACAGTTACTCAGAAGATTTTGGTTCGTTGACTGATCGTTGACTTATCAGTCATTCATTCAGTTGTTGCCTGGAGATCAAGATTCTATAAACAGTTGTTTGTATGGTGTGTGTGAGTGAGCGTGCGTGCGTGCGTGCGTGTATCGCAATCCCCTGTTCGGTCTCATTGTGCGCATTGGATATTGTGATTGTATGGCGAAGTATTGAGTAGACTGTAGCTGCTGTCTCCATAGAGAGTTGTATGTCCTCGGTTACCCGGCACTCAGTACACATTGGCGCCGGAATGAAATATACATTCAAGGAACTGAGTCGGAGCGTCAGCACCACTCCGCTACCGCGCCTTGCTCACGACTCGGACAATGAGGTTGAATATTTTTCACGGTGATTTTCAAATTTGTTTCAGCTATTGATGTTCTTATATAGCGCAGTATCCAGTCCTCAGGGCTGCTCAAAGCGCTTTACACTTTACTTCCCTGGCAGACCTGTTTAATCAGACACCATCTCAACTTCTACGCGAAGCAATAGATGTTTGTATCCAAATATAACTATATTGGGGGTAATTAAGACTATCTCCAAATCTCGCCCGCCCCCACCACTAACCATATCAATCACACCACAATTAATATTCGGCGATGATACTATATATATATATATATATATATATATATATATATATATATATATATATATATATATTATATGTATATATATATGTGCCAAGTTTCAGATATCCACGCGCCGGTTATACTTTAGCGCCAACACTCGGAGAAACCCGACTGGTTGCTTCATCGCCGACCAGCAGTGTGCGTGTGTCGACCACGTATATATATAGTTTTTGTGTGTGTGTGTGTGTGTGTGTGTGTGTGTGTGTGTGTGTGTGTGTGTGTGTGTGTGTGTGTGTGTGTGTGTGTGTGTGTGTGTGTGTGTGTGTGTGTGTGTGTGTGTGTGTGTGTGTGTGTGTGTGTGTGTGTGTGTGTGTGTGTGTGTGTGTGTGTGTGTGTGTGTGTGTGTGTGTGTGTGTGTGTGTTTTTGTGTGTGTGTGTGTGTGTGTGTGTGTGTGTGTGTGTGTGTGTGTGTGTGTGTGTGTGTGTGTGTGTGTGTGTGTGTGTGTGTGTGTGTGTGTGTGTGTGTGTGTGTGTGTGTGTGTGTGTGTGTGTGTGTGTGTGTGTTTATATCCTTGGTTCAGTTCGTCTGGCTGACGAAATCTACCGTTCGTACGTGAAATCACCCCGTATTTTTGCGTCACGGACAACCAAAACTGTGAAAATTGCCGAGCGGCCGGGTGATCGCATTGCAAATGACGGGATGTGATCATGCGATCGTCACCCGTGCTGTGACTCGAATGTGCCTGGCGGATTGGACAACGTATTTGTGTCGCCGACTGCACAACTGATATATAAGTGCTTCTGCGGACGTTTCGACAGTTTGGCCGAGTCGAGTATTATCTCAGTTCCTGTGTGTGACGCGACGAGGCTTTACCCGATTTCCATTGTCCATCTGTCATCTTATGCGTCATTGATTCTGTTTCCACCAGTACAACCGCGACACGTTGATTCCCTCGCCACGTGGCCACGTTGCCACCGATACTTTGTTCCTCGGGCCACGTTATCACCGTCACGTTGTTCGTGGGGCCACGTTGAGCCGTTACGTTGATTTTTTGGGCCATATTGTCGCAGACACGTTATTCTTTGGACCGTACTAACGCCGCCACGTTGTTCCCCTGTATCCGTTGTTCATTGGGCCACGTTGCACCGTCACGTTGTTCACTGGGCCACGTTGCACCGTCACGTTATTCACTGGGCCAAGTTGCACCGTCACGTTGTTCACTGGGCCACGTTGTAACGTCACGTTGTTCACTGGGCCACGTTGCACAGTCACGTTGTTCACTGGGCCACGTTGCACCGTCACGTTATTCACTGGGCCAAGTTGCACCGTCACGTTGTTCACTGGGCCACGTTGTAACGTCACGTTGTTCACTTGGCCACGTTGCACAGTCACGTTATTCACTGGGCCACGTTGCACCGTCACGTTGTTCACTGGGCAACGTTGCACCGTCACGTTGTTCACTGGGCCACGTTGCACCGTCACGTTGTTCACTGGGCAATGTTGTCGCAATGACGTTGTTCTTTGGGCCACACTAATACCGTCACGTTGTTCCTCTGTTCACGTTGCGCCTTTGGCCATGCTGACATCGTAGAGATAATGTACTAACCAAGACAACAGTAAGAAGTAAAGGTAAGTTCTTATATCGGGAGGTGTCCAGTCCTGGGACTGCTCAAAGCGCTTCAGACTTTACTGGCAGACCTGTCCAGTCGAACACCGCCCAGAAGTATTCAGTCATTCTACAATTAACGCACGAAGAGTACTTATACACAAATATCCACCACATTTTATAGCCAGCAATCCCAAACTCTAATTTGGTCTAACACTGCTCTCGGACTAACAAGTCTCTATAGTAGACGATCTGTCGGTATACCGGCATCACAAGTGGTGAAATATATAGGCACTAAGCATTCAGTTCGTCACAACATCGCAACGACGTTGAGACCACGTTGCGAGTGGTCCCCTGGCTGCCTTGAAAGTCGACATTGGTGACCTCGCGTGACTGCATCCATCCAACACACACGCACGCCGTTGAGGGAGACGAGGCGACCAGATAGGTGCGAATGCCATCTGACCCCGTCGTCTCACACAGGAAACGGTGTCGTCGTCACGTTCGACACATGAATACGGACCGTCGCCGGACTCGAGATGACCATCCGTCAACGGGTTATCTGTTTACAATGCAACGCCCGAGGAAAATCAATGTCGCAGTGTCCATTAAATCAATGCAAGACCTGGGCCAACTGTCCGATAGGTAAGACACTATGAAGACAGCAGTTCGCAACGCAGTGTTCACCCGAAGAAATAGCATTGGCGTCGGAACGTGCGGATTGTTGAAGGTGGATCTAAAAACCTCCAATTGCACCATTCCGATATTCGCCGAAATCTACATTATGGCTGTCCGAAACCTAAAACCTTGAGACTCACCCAGAAATCCACATTCATGTGACTAGTAAGATTCACAAAACACACAGAGGCTCAAACTATTGGATGAGGGGCTAATCCCAACTCCTACCCCCCAACTAAAATATCGGGTGCTCAGCCTACCAACCACCCTACAACCCCGCGGTCCCGACGCCCACGCGAACAACATTACATTCGACTACGCATTGTGCAATCGTTGATGTTACGCGATAGTGACTTCTCAGGTTACATTGCCAGAGGACGCCATGGACGAAGATGAGACTCGGGAGAACACGACATCGGCCTCCATGACGTCAACACCGCCACGTGGTGTCACTTCTGTCGCCTCTCAGACGAGCGGACGAAGGCGTTGATTGCTCCAAACGTCAGCTATGTCCGCACAAACCCCGTGGCTCTTTGTAGTTGACGGTTTGCTCGACAGAGAAAAGAGCACGGACAGTTGGCACGGACCGACACGCGGCCCTATCACGCCGCAGTATCAACTCTCTTAATTAGGTTAATCGCGCGGCAGTCTCGTCGCTGACGTTAATCACGCGTTACGTCATGATTCCATCGCGGTAATTGCTACCGTTACGACAGTCGGTGTCACTGTTTGGTGCACGGTGCACACCTTTCAAAGATCGAGATCGGGTCATGATATCACTAAATATATTATTATTATTGCATGACGTGTCCTGTACTTCGGAGTTGCTTACGTCACAATCAAAACTATTGCCTTTGCCAACAATCCTAGATTAAACATTAGCCTACTGCGTGCATTTGTCACCTTAACAACTTTCCCTTGTTTTTGTAATTAGGAAAATCGTCTAAAACCAGAACAAAAATATACAATATAAAACAACAAAAATATACGACTAAACGCACGTGTTCGGCAGCCGTTTTGTCTTCGCTTGATGTTGGTTTTGCTAAGCCTAAGCAATAATTATTGTTCACTTAACGGATAGGTCAATTGATGTATCCAGTACATTTACGGTTTGCTTACGTCACAATAAAAATTAAGCGCGTTGCTTCTGTCAAAGTTTGTCTTATTAATGTTGATAACAGTTATATAGGATATAAAAAGTATATGTGGATTACATTACTGTTGTGGCGTGACAGTTCGTAGATTAGGCATTGCCGCCATTTTAACAACTTTCCCCCATGTTTCTGTCATAACGAAAAATATCTGAAACGAGAATTTCAACAACTGAAAATATGCAATGCACGACGACGCACGAACTCGTCACGTGTTCGACACCCGGTTTCTGATCACGTGACGGGTTTTTGCTAAGCAACTGGTCACGTGACGGACAGGTCGATGACAGTGCAAACTGTTTGTTACGTTTGTCGTTCAGACGGATGAGTACGTAAGACGGAGTAATTATATCGCCTACGTCGGCGATTATATACGTCAAGGGACTCAATCATGCACATTGGTGTCGACACTCACGGCCTTGACAGCCAGCCAGTCAGCACAGTTCGTCTTTGTCCCCGAATCATTCTCACAACACCGTGATGTATTGATCCCGAACACACGGGGGCATCTACGCGTACTGCTAAATATACGCCACGCAATTACTCTGTCACGTCTAAAGCCCCTTTCACAGTGACAAGTCGGGCCGGAATAAGTCGGGTTATCCCGGGAGAGAGAAAACCACAGGGAAAGCCATTTAGTCCGGATTGGTTATTCCTCTCAAATAAACGGGTTAAGTGCAGGGGGAAACATTTGCTCCACATTCTCCAGTGTTGCCTAACGTGTGCCTCTTTTCTAATGTTCAAAGTTGTACAGGTGATTTGAGCTGACCGCAGGTGCAAAACAATTTCTGGACGGGACAGCAATTTGACTGTGGGTGATTTTGTATACGGGTAATAAATGAGGGTCTTCCTCCTCTCCTCAACAGTGGACAAACCTCTTTCTTTCCCCATATGTTAATTGTTACCTTACTAAAGTTTACTATTGTTATTGTAGCCGTCCTTTACAAAGCGGGCTGGTCTTCTTTGTATTTTCTCAACCTATAGGTTATTCCGAAATAACTTTGTACTTTCTCAACCTAAAGGTTATTCGGAAATATAACTGCAGTGTGAGAGAGTCAACCGACACCGACAGAACAGAACACGGTGATTTAACACCCAATATGTTCTTGTTGCATCATTGCTTAATCCGAAACAACTCACTGTGAATCATAAAAGGGCTTTAGACGTAACGCAAGTCTAACTTAACTGTTCATTCATCCGTGACTGACTGACGTGGTAGCTCTGGTCCGTGACCGCGCTAAGACATACATTTCGTCTGGTACATCTGTTGAATTAATGGCGACAAGGGAAACTACACAATAGTACACACATATGACACTCGTTAGCTGTGACCGAACTCTTGGTTGTAAAGGCTTTCGACAGTTTGATATACTGTCGGAAACACCCCTCAAAAGACAATGATAGTCACGGCCCATATATCTCTTCACGAGGACCGCCATCGATTAATCATTATGGTTCTCTTCACCTGGATCGCGAAATGTCAGCGGGCACTTCGTCACGGGCGTCTGTCGTGAACACGATAGCTAAGTTCATTGCGAATCGATGATCGTTACCGATCGGTATATAGAAATGAGAGAATGGTCATTGTTGTCTTGGCTTGTTTTGTTGTAGATGGTCATTGTTGTCTTGGCTTGTTTTGTTGGAGATGGTCATTGTTGTCTTGGCTTGTTCTGTTGTAGATGGTCATTGTTGTCTTGGCTTGTTTTGTTGGAGATGGTCATTGTTGTCTTGGCTTGTCCTGTTGTAGATGGTCATTGTTGTCTTGGCTTGTCCTGTTGTAGATGGTCATTGTTGTCTTGGCTTGTCCTGTTGTAGATGGTCATTGTTGTCTTGGCTTGTCCTGTTGTAGATGGTCATTGTTGTCTTGGCTTGTCCTGTTGTAGATGGTCATTGTTGTCTTGGCTTGTCCTGTTGTAGATGGTCATTGTTGTCTTGGATTGTCCTGTTGTAGATGGTCATTGTTGTCTTGGCTTGTCCTGTTGTAGATGGTCATTGTTGTCTTGGCTTGTCCTGTTGTAGATGGTCATTGTTGTCTTGGCTTGTCCTGTTGTAGATGGTCATTGTTGTCTTGGATTGTCCTGTTGTAGATGGTCATTGTTGTCTTGGCTTGTCCTGTTGTAGATGGTCATTGTTGTCTTGGATTGTCCTGTTGTAGATGGTCATTGTTGTCTTGGCTTGTCCTGTTGTAGATGGTCATTGTTGTCTTGGCTTGTCCTGTTGTAGATGGTCATTGTTGTCTTGGCTTGTTCTGTTGTAGATGGTCATTGTTGTCTTGGCTTGTCCTGTTGTAGATGGTCATTGTTGTCTTGGCTTGTCCTGTTGTAGATGGTCATTGTTGTCTTGGCTTGTTCTGTTGTAGATGGTCATTGTTGTCTTGGCTTGTCCTGTTGTAGCTGGTCATTGTTGTCTTGGCTTGTTTTGTTGTAGATTGTCGTTGTTGTCTTGGATTGTTCTGTTGTAGATGGTCATTGTTGTCTTTGCTTGTTCTGTTGTATATTGTCGTTGTTGTCTTCGGTTGTACTTTTGTAGATGGTCATTGTTGTCTTGGCTTGTTCTGTTGTATATTGTCGTTGTTGTCTTCGCTTGTCCTCTTGTAGATGGTCATTGTTGTCTTGGCTTGTTCTGTTGTATATTGTCGTTGTTGTCTTCGCTTGTCCTCTTGTAGATGGTCATTGTTGTCTTGGCTTGTTCTGTTGTATATTGTCGTTGTTGTCTTCGGTTGTACCTCTTGTAGATGGTCATTGTTGTCTTGGCTTGTTCTGTTGTATATTGTCGTTGTTGTCTTTTGCCTTTTCCTCTTGTAGATGGTCATTGTTGTCTTGGCTTGTTCTGTTGTATATTGTCGTTGTTGTTTTCGCTTGTCCTCTTGTAGATGGTCATTGTTATCTTGGCTTGTTCTGTTGTATATTGTCGTTGTTGTCTTCGCTTGTCCTCTTGTAGATGGTCATTGTTGTCTTGGCTTGTTCTGTTGTATATTGTCGTTGTTGTCTTCGCTTGTCCTCTTGTAGATGGTCATTGTTGTCTTGGCTTGTTCTGTTGTATATTGTCGTTGTTGTCTTCGGTTGTACTCTTGTAGATGGTCATTGTTGTCTTGGCTTGTTCTGTTGTATATTGTCGTTGTTGT
Source organism: Ridgeia piscesae (assembly GCA_025642075.2). NCBI lineage: Eukaryota > Metazoa > Annelida > Polychaeta > Sabellida > Siboglinidae > Ridgeia > Ridgeia piscesae. The sequence goes on from JAODUO010000115.1 coordinate 260,180, forward strand.
CTTCGGTTGTACTCTTGTAGATGGTCATTGTTGTCTTGGCTTGTTCTGTTGTATATTGTCGTTGTTGTCTTCGCTTGTCCTCTTGTAGATGGTCATTGTTGTCTTGGCTTGTTCTGTTGTATATTGTCGTTGTTGTCTTCGCCTTTCCTCTTGTAGATGGTAATTGTTACCTTGGCTTGTTCTGTCATAGATGGTCATTGTTGACTTGACTTGGCTTATCATGTAATACATGGTCATTGCGAAGACATACATTTCTCCGGAATGCCTTTCTGACGTGTTTTTTAATGTTCTGGGCTGGAGCGCGAACGAGCGCAATAAAAGTGGTAACGGAGCAAAATCAACGACGCGCAGTAACTACTAACGTTTCTCACACGGATGTCTCGGTGTGTCCACGATGAGCTTTCCAAGCCCCACAATATACCAACGTATAAAATTATAAAACGCAGTTGGTCGCTCGGCAATCGAGACGCAATTGTATCTGTGACACTTTGTGAATCGTCATAGTAGACCTACACTTCTCATACAATATATAATACTGGCAACGGCGATGGCGTTGTCGTGGACAAAGCAGTTCTTGCGTCAATTTACATGTGCTAACTCCCAGCCCTCCCCCACCACGAACGGAACTTCTGCATCCGCCGGAGCGGGCACACAAGTTCCGCAATTGCCAGTCGGTGTCCGTCTCTTTGACTCTGTCTGCACGATGTTGTTTTCCTGTGTGAGAGTCTCCCCGTATTACCGTCCGAAACTGATCCATCGATTCATCGGTGAGTTCAAAGTGACTGGAGGCAATATTCACGAGACCATCATCATTTAGCCGCACAAGTGAACGTTCTAATTTGGCGGGAAAGATCAGACGCGAATGGGCGTCCCCCGGTGTCGCAGGCGACAACACAGTTATGTAAATCGACAGATGGCGAGCGACATAAATTCGGTAATTAATAGCGGGACTACGGGTTGTCTCATAAACGGTATTAATTTATGTTGCGCAAGTGTCGGATTATGTTTAATTAAAAGGCTATATAGCTACTTGCGATTATAAGTGGCGATAATAAGGGTAGATATGTTAACATGCGACATTCGAATTTGATCGCGCGACACAGTGAGCAAGGACTCTAAAAAGTAGTGTTTATGGGGGGGGGGTCAAACCTGTGCGAAAACGCGAAAACGCCATGTCAAGGGTATTCGTGAGCCCATAGCTAACTAGAGACAGAACAGGAAGAACTAATGGATACAGAAGTCATGCATGTGGATTAGTCCTTCTGCCAGCAATGTGTGACTGTTAAAATTGTAGAAATGAAAGCACACTTCATGCAGCAGCAAACACGTCTTGTCACTTCTCTGCCAAGTAGGGCTCCAGCTACAGTAACCTTTCCTCAAGTAGGGCTCCAGCTACAGTAACCTTTCCTCAACCCTCCAGAATTCTGCTTTGTTGTTGCTTCTTCATACTTCAGTTTATCTCATCCATCCACCGATTGCTGTGCGTTGTTCATAATATACTGCTACTTCCAAAAGCAATGACAAATGACTGAGTGCTTTTTGACCATTTTGTAATAACATTTTCATATTGGGCTTAGTCATATGGCCATGGTACAATTATCTGGTAGGACAATAGGTGGGCCTGCTAAGCTAATTTACTGCAATTTTAAACACCAATTTTCTGGGAATATAGTATTATTACATTTTAATGTTGACATTGGATGATTCATCTCTAATATCCTATCTATATGCACTTTAAACCACCACATCGTTCCGAATGCTGTATACACTGTTATTGCATTTATCAACGTTAGGTTTTATTCAGAATACAAGTTTGATTTACCAAACACTTGTGGGTTCGCAGAATGTCGAGTTATCACGATTTGATGTCGTACTGCTAATAATAAATGGCTTTAATTATCTCTTTCTGGTTCACTCACCAGGCGGGTTTGTTTGCAGGAAATGGGCATCTATTTTTGCCTCACATCATGCGCTAACGAACGCTACTTTCTTCTGACACGTGTTGCAAATGTCACTACACTGTATAAATAATGGTGTTTGAAGTCACTAAGCTTCCTTCAGCAACCACGCACAAAGCTGGTAAGTGTTTAAATAATACTTTGGTGATATTAATGACAAGATAAATGAGAACAATCCTTTGCCCTGATCCCTTTGTCCTATTCATCAATGAAACCGGGTCATCAACAAACACTTACTGTATTTCATTCAAATTAGATTTGGACAAACACCTGGAATGTGATTTCAGCTGAGAATAAAGGTGGCCGGCCACCTCTGTATGGTCCTATAAAACAGCTGTGATACCCCGATTCGGCCCCGAGTTCTCGCATTACAGGGGCAAACAAAACATCCAGTTAAAAACATCAAAATGTGTTAATTAATTAATGTAGATGAAAAAAGTATATCTATGAAAAATCTATCATTATTATTCTTGAGAAAGTAGCAGCAGTTTCAGAAAGGTCAGACATATTTTAACCAGAACAAAAATGGAACCACCGATGTAGGGTATTAAAAATTCATTTTAAATAAATAATACATGGATGACATTTAAGGAAATTTCTTGCGTTATATGAAGAGTAGTGGTCCAGCTGGTCTCATTGATAACCTTGATAGCGTTGTCCACAGGTAATACTGATAAGATGTTATCAGTACTACAGGCCTGTATACAGAATAAAAAATGTATCAGTCGAAAATATTCTGGTAGATGTGTAACTTCTTATGTGCATTCACAACACACAATCTCGTCAAAATGTATATGTAGTATGAATAATAATATTATGAAATAATTTTCTCCTAAAATGTCCACATATGAACTTAATAACATACAGGTTTTTTTGCTTCAAAAATGTCCACCCATCATAAAACATTTTACCCATCCAAAACAAATTTTGCCTCCAAAAGATGGGTGGATAGGTGTCTGACAAAAGGGGTCAGACCACAGTTAGACTTCCTTGTATGACCCATATGAATGTAGTACCTTAATAATCGTGTCATTTGAGATTTTGATAAATTATTTTAGGTGAAATAGTACAGTACGGGGTAGATTAAGTGCTATGATGTATATTGCAGTGTAATGATGCATGTTAGGCAGAGTGTAGTTGGCGTAGTGATATTTAGCCATTTTTCTTCTTACATGACCCTGCAGATGCAGAAAAACGTGCTAAATATGGTCATCATTGAGGGCAGGCAGTACACATACATGCCTGAGATATGTGATTGTGACGAAATTTGATCAGCGTATCATGAATGTAGAAATTGAAATTTTTTCTCAGGAATTCTTTCTTATAATCTGACAAAATGTTAACATGGCCACCAGTGGGAAAACCAACAGTGTTCTGTGCCCTAAAAGCTGTTTCTGTCCTGTCCATAATCCTGTCCCTCTGAGTGCCTTTCTCTGTTTCACCTGCTATGTCCAGAATACACAACCAGCCAGAGGCAGGCCAGGCTGGGAGTGAGTGCTGCCTCCGGCCACTGCCTTGTAACTGTTTGCCAAACATCACACCATTGTTTGCCCAGGGAGACCTGCATAATCTCCCCATTGACAGATTAACAAACCCTGTAATCATGATAGCTCTGCTGAGCCCCAAGCGCTGGGTGCCAGCTGCCCTGTCCTGCCCTCTCCCTACTGGTCACTCATTACGTTGGTCACTCATACTGTCCAAAGTTGAAGAGGTTTTGTCTGGACACAGCCTTTAATGTGGCTGTTGTTGACAATGTCCCTGATTACTCTGCAAATAATGGTTCTTTGATGTGGCCATTTCACTTATCCAGTGTGGGTGTGGTGAAAGACAGTGGTGTGAGCCCTATTGTGTGGACAGATGTGGGACAAGAGCCTTCCCTCTCCCTCTCCCTCTCCCTCTCCCTCTCCCTCTCCCTCTCCCTCTCCCTCTCCCTCTCCCTCTCTCCTCTCCCTCTCCCTCTCCCTCTCCCTCTCCCTCTCCCTCTCCCTCTCCCTCTCCCTCTCCCTCTCCCTCTCCCTCCCTCTCCCTCTCCCTCTCCCTCTCCCTCTCCCTCTCCCTCTCCCTCTCCCTCTCTCATCCCATACTAATGCCTCATACTCAATTACACTCCCCACTACTCCGCATCCATAACCGGATCCTATCTATTGTATCTCCCAAATCAAATCCTGTCAAATGGTGTGAAACCAGTTCTAAATTCCAGTCATTTATAACGTTATCGTTGATTTTATGTAGGGCTGTTCACGTTTACAGCTCCGGCAGATGATTTTTTAAGATATAGTTATGATTATAACTAGCCTTATTTTAAAGATTTTAAACTACAAATTGCTGCAAATCTAACTTTTACCATTAAGAAACTGATTCTGAATTCTTATATCTTCAGAGGTTGAGAGACATAAACTGGGCTGCCTCCGTGTCGTAGCTGGGTTGGACAGGCATTGTCATGCGAGTTATTGTGTATACTCTGGATATAATAAAGAATAAGATTAAGCAGCTAGTGGCTATTGTAGTTCTAGTTGGTACCCCTCTACGATACGATAATCCCATTGGTGAAATATTGTAAAAATTGGAGATGGTAAACTGGTGATGTGGTCCAAGATTCAGCCAGGCCAGATTCATAATCTGGGTACATGGGGAAATTTTCGGTAATAACACAGTTTCAGTTACAAATACATCAAATATTCCAATATGATTGTTATTCGCAAGTTTTAAATAAAAATGCATGTGTGTATGTGTTTTGAGGAAATTCCGCCCGGGTGTGATGTATGTCACCAACGCGATGTCACAGCAGAGAAAAGTGGGACTGTCCATGTGCGTGCATGTGAGATATGTGTTTAGCCGAATCTGGGCCCGGCAAAATCTGGAACCACCATACTGGGAACATTTCTGAATCATTTTGTTTAATATTGAACGAATTGACCCAGTACTAATGCCTCAGTACTCAGAGAATTACACTTGGACACACGGACACGTACTCAAGCGAACATGCACAATTAAACACGGATCCTATCGTATTGTATCTCGCCAAACAAATCCGCTGGATGTGTAAACAGACTTCTTATTGATCTCCGTGACCTTCAAGATCTGACCCATGTGGATGATCTCTATATGCCTGGCTGCACATGGGAACACACAAAGTGATTGCTGCCCGATAGGTCCAGCTCGCTATTGATTATTCATATCTACCACTATTGAGTGCTTTGTGATGCACTGCTAACTTTACTGCTGCCCTTTTCAGAAAGTTCTTGTGCGTGTTCGTGTGACTGTTTTCTCGTTTCTGGCTGTCTTCCTTTCTTATACTGACTCGGCTTAGCACAGCTTGACCACAAACGGAATAGCCGTGTTTGGCTGTCAATGCATGTGTTGTGATTTTTATGCAGATTGTTTGTCTCGGGGGGGGGTGTAAAGGGGTTTTGCCTGTTCAAAATGGGTTTATTGTGACAGAAAAATATGTATGTATACCTATATATATATATATATATATACCTATATATATATAATATATATATATATATATATATATTATATATATATATATATAATTATATATATATATATATATATATATATATATATAATTAATATATATATATATATATATATATATATATATTATAATGTATATATGGTCAATTTAAGATTAGAAGTTCAAGGAATAAAATGGTATATGGATCCTAAAGATACTAATTTATGGCATCTTATTCCCCCTGACACAGGCAGTGATGGTGAATATAACATATTCTGTGCAGCCGCAGCGATGCATTGGCAGCAGCAGGGCATCAATAATTGGGCCAACATTTTATAAATATCTAATAACGTATGGAACCGTGAATGCAATTTATTATTTACACAAACGTTTTGATTGTGAGTATAGTTGTGTTATAAAAGTAGTACACTTGTAGTTACATGGGCAAATTTCTGTCTCGAGAGACAATTGACATTTTGTAGCTGCTTTGACACGTGGGTTGACTGTCTGGCTGGATGTCTCGGACACTTGCATTCCTGGCTTTTCCGGTATGTTTTGATATCACGCTGACTGACTCACCAGTGAGACAGACTCGCCAGATGACTCAGTTGTAACATTGAGATTCAAAGATGTAGTCAAGAGTTACCTCAAAGACTGTTATGTTTCATACACTACACATGTAGTACACACAACTGGTAAACTCGTATCAGTTAACACTGAAATACATAGCCAAATAATATACGTTAAGTTCAGCTAAATTGTCCAAGTTGACGTTTTTGCCAATTTCATGGGGGGAAATTTGGCTTAAAAATTAGGTTGCCAGAATCATGCATGCATATACACACACCCGCACACATGCATGTACACTTAAATATGTATGTTTGCAATAATACTTTCATACATAACGTACTTGATAATAAGCTGTCTGAACTGATAAGTGAGACATGACTACATCTTGAAACCAGAATTGTCATATAAACAAGAGTTAGAATTAACAATGTATCATCAAATTTGTAATATAATTTAACTTACTTTGGAGCATAATTGTCGATGATGAGTACAACGTTTCGACCCGCCAGCTATGGGCGTTGTTCACGTACTGGTGTCAATTATGCTCCAAAGTAAGTTACATTATACTACAATAAACCATTCTTGGAGCCATGAACAATATATTCAATATCAAATTTGTACCTTTCCAAAATGAACTCAGTCCATCCAAAAGGTGGGTGGACATTTAGATAAAGCTCACCCTTCCAAGTGTGCCATTTCTTGAAACCAGTCGTCCTCTATTCTATATAATTATTCTCGCTACATCATTGAAATGTCAGCGGTGATTCGCTATCGGTGTAGGTCCCGTTGGCATGTTCATATGGCAACAGACTATAAGCGATGTTTCATTGAAGGCCGCATTAAGTGAAGCATTGTAATGCCATCTGTACAATTTCCAGCATTGTGTGCTTAACTAGGAATGGATTGGACAGAAGGAATCATCCTGCCACTAGTCTGGTTGAGACAGTGAGTGGCTGTGCCAAGTGATCACCTGAAGGAATAGCTAACTCTCTGTACCAGTACTTTATCTCCAGGTCACACGGTGGCTGCAACAGTGTGTAGATGTTGATTAGATTCACTCGTCCGTGGAGTTGCTCTTTCAGCAGCGACTTCAACTGCCACGGTGATATCAGTCTTGTCACGTGTCCACAGAATCATGACAGTTCTATGTACTTCGGCTCAGTCAGCTGAGCAACCTCGTGTCACATTGTCTGTGACGGTGTCATGCATTCGTCGTGGACAGAAAGTGCTGACAGTGATCTTCAACGTGGTTCTTGGTCTGCCCTGAAGAGCTGTCACATGTGTTTTTTTGAATCATTTAAATGTGTGCTGTGTACCACTATGATGGTTGCTCCGACCTACAGAAGATGCACTTTTTGTCAACTGAAACAACTGGATGTGCAGCCTTCCATGTCTTTGTTTTCTTCACCAGTAGGAGATATTTGAAGAGAAATTGGAATAAAATGCTATGACCCAGTGTTGACATCATCTGGTGGTTACTTGACTTGGTGATGTAGTAGTGACTTGACTCAGTGATGACATTACTTGGTGACTTGATCATTGGGTGACTTGACCAGGTGGTAGCTTTACATGGTGGTGACTTGACCTGGTTATGACTTGATCAGATGGTGCTACGAAACAGTGGTGACTTGATTTGGTTGTGACCTAACTTAGTGGTGACTTGACCCAGTAATGATATCGCCTGGTAGTGACTTGACCACATTGTGACTTGATCTGTTGGTGACTTGTCCATGTGGTGACTTGACCCAGTGGTGACTTGACCCAGTGATGATATAACCTCGTAGTGACTTGACCACATTGTGACTTGATCTGTTGGTGACTTGTCCGTGTGGTGACTTGACCCAGTGGTGACTTGACCCAGTAATGATATAGCCTGGTAGTGACTTGACCACATTGTGACTTGATCTGTTGGTGACTTGTCCGTGTGGTGACTTGACCAGTGGTGACTTGACCCAGTGATGATATAACCTCGTAGTGACTTGATCGCTTGGTGACATGACCCAGTGGTGACTTGATCCAATGGTGACATGATCTGTTGGTGACTTGACACAGTGGTGACTTAACCTGATTGTGACTGGACCCAATAGTGACTTAACTTGTTGGTGACTTGACCCAATGTTGACTTGACCTGTTGGTGAGTTGACTAGTGATGACATAACCTGGTGTTGACATGACCTCATGGTGACATGCAGTGCTTTATGTAGGATGCAATAATTGCCAGTCACACTTTCTTGGAGGACACGTGGATGTTAACCACGCCAGTTGAGATGTGTTCTATGACCTGAAATAAACAACAAGCATATATGTGACACCCATTTACACCCTTTTCAAGGCATAACTAACAATATCTGATTTTTTTCTTTTCTACCAGTCCACTGGTATTTATCCCCTGGATGGGGTTTTATCCATCCAAGTGGCTGGTGGACTGGTGTCTGCATAAAGCAATAGTCACATGACCCTGTGGTGAAGTGACCAAACAGGTACTTAACCTGGTTGTGACATGACTTGACCAATAATTTGAGCCACAGCAGTAGGTGGTCGATTGGGTTTGGTTGCCCAGAAGAGAAGCAGTGATATATTCTTGTAGACACAACAACACTCCACTGGGAGAGAGGCGGGCGGGCGGGCAGGCAGGCAGGGAGATGGAGGGAGGGAGAGGCAAGGGAGAGGGGAGGGAGAGGGGAGGGAGGGAGAGGCAAGGGAGAGGGGAGGGAGGGAGAGGCAAGGGAGAGGGGAGGGAGGGAGAGGGAGGGAGAGGCAAGGGAGAGGGGAGGGAGGGAGAGCATGTGTGATAGAGAGAGGGAGGAAGGAAGAGAGAATGAGAGAGAGAGAGAGAGAGAGGAGAGACGGACGAGGACGGACGGATGGACGGACGGACGGACGGACGGACGGACGGACGGACGGACGGACGGACGGACGGACGGACGGACGGACGGACGGACAGACAGACGGACAGAGAGGGAGAGACAGGGTGAGATATAGAGATCAGAGGATCCCATCTGGGGCCTTCTAAAGGCTTGGCAGATGACCACAGTGACCACACGGACCGGTGGAGTAGCCACTAATTATGACAACTTGGACCAGGTGGGCCGATTACTCCCCAGACAGACGGACTGCTGCCTCCAGAAGCCACCACAGTCTCCTGCTGTTTCAGTCTTGTCTCACCAGCCAGGACATCTGGGTCTGGTGCAGACTGCCTGAAGGATGTAGGGAGATTTATGGAAACAGCCGATTTCTTGTCATGAAACTGATGTCCCCAGGCGGCAGTTGTTAAACGTGGCAGTTGAAGAAAGACTGGAGGCTGACGAATGACGCCAGCTCAACTGTGTAGGAATGTGATGAGATGGTGTAAGACAGAGTGGTGACAGGAACAGTGACACAGTCATTAAAGTGGTGACAGGAACAGTGACACAGTCATTAAAGTGGTGACAGGAACAGTGACACAGTCATTAAAGTGGGGTGGTGGAAATAACAGGAGAAAGGTTCATTTATGGTGTAAAATAATTTCTAGGTGAAACAAACTCATTTGCAGTTGAAGTAATGAGTTAACAAGGCAGAAGTAAGACCCAGGATGTGTCGATGTCAAAGAGGTTTTGTTTGGTCTTCACCTCATGAGGCGATCTATTCCATCCAAGAGTTTTTAAATTTAGTACAAGATAGTTTCCTTTCTCAACATGTGTTAGAAGCAACCAGGGGCGAGAACGTGTTAGACATAGTATTGAGCTCACAGAAGGAATTTGTTGATAATGTCAAGATATGTGAGCCACTGGGGTGTAGTGATCACAACCAGATACATTTTATCATCAAAGTAAAGGGAGAACGGAATAGAAAAATAAGGTACAGGAAAACATTTCACAAAGGAAGATATAAGGACATGAGGGAATATTTAGCAAAGATAGACTGGAATAACACACTGAAGAATAAGACAGCAACAGAATGCTGGAATATTTTAAAGAGTGAAATTGACTGCGTCGTTGACAAATTTGTCCCCTTGAAAAACAGGGGAAACGGTCAAAGAAGAAACACTTATCGAAGGAAGCCATTAGAAAAATCAAGTACAAGCAAATGATGTGGAAGACATATAGACATACCGGAAGTGAAGAAGACTATAGCATTTATAAAGAAATTCAAAGAGAAGCTACGAACAAAAAAATTGCTTTTAATATAAAACATGACAGCAAGAGTTTTTATGCGTATGTTCGAAGTAAACAGAAAGTTCAGGATAAGGTCGGTCCTCTAGAAGGTAGTGATGGAAACATAATAACAGAGGGATTCTTAATGGCAGAAAACCTAAATGAGTACTTTAGTTCGGTGTTTACCAGGGAAGATATTAGTATATTACCAGTACTTGAGACTAAGTTCGAAGGGAGAGAGTTTGACTATTTAGGACAACTAATTGTAACCCCAACAATGGTAGCTGTGAAAATAAGAGATATGAAGGATAATAAATCACCTGGAGTGGATGGGATTTAAATCACCTGGAGTGGATGGGATTCCTCCCAAATTACTATTGGAAATTGTAGAACAAATCAGCATACTGCTTGCAACAGTGTTCAAGTATGTCATTAGAGGAGGGAATAGTTCCGTTAGAATTGAAAGAAGCAAACATTATACCATTATTTAAAAAAGGTTCAAGAAACAAGTCAGAGAACTATAGACCAGTGAGTTTAACATCGGTGATTTGCAAACTATTAGAAAGACTAATTAAAGATCACCTGGTTGATTTTCTTGTTAAAAATAAATTGATAAACCCATCTCAACATGGGTTTTTAAAAGCGAGGTCATGCTTAACAAATATGTTATGTTTTTTGGAAGATGTCACAAAGTGGCTAGATGAGGGATCACCAGTAGATATAATCTACTTAGATTTTAAAAAGCCTTTGACAAAGTGCCACACCAAAGACTACTACTTAAACTAAAGGCCCATGGCATAGGAAATGGAATGATCAACTGGATAGAAAAATGGCTTATTGATAGAAGACAAAGAGTAGTAGTTGATGGGGAGGTTTCAAACTGGAAAGCAGTTTTGAGTGGAAATACCGCAGGGATCAGTACTGGGACCTATTTTATTCTTAATATATATCAATGATTTGGATGATGACATAACAAGCAAGGTGTTGAAGTTTGCGGACGACACAAAAGTGTTTAGGAAAATTAAAAGTGATGCAGATAGACAGAATTTACAAGATGATCTTAATAAGTTGATAGAATGGTCTGAGAAGTGGCAAATGCTGTTTAATTTTGGAAAGTGTAAGTGCCTTCACACAGGACATGGGAATGAAGATGCACAATATACAATGGGTGATACTGTACTAAATACTACCTTAAAGGAAAAGGACTTAGGGTTAACTATTAGTGCTGACATGAAGGTATCAGAGCAGTGTGGAATTGCAGCAGCGAAGGGAAACCAAATTCTTGGATTAATTAGGCGAAATATAGTGTACAAAGAAAAAGAACTAATAATACCGCTGTATAAAACAATAGTTAGGCCTCACTTAGAATATTGTATACAAGCATGGAGGTCATATCGCAAGAAGGATATTGATATGCTAGAAAGAGTACAAAGGAGAGCAACCAAAATGATACCAAAACTCAGGAATATTAGTTATGAAATGCGTCTAAAAGAATGTGGTTTAACAACACTAGAAACCAGAAGATTGAGAGGAGATCAGATTGAGGTGTTTAAAATATTGAATGGATATGAAAATATTGACAGAAATATTTTTTTCACAGTCAAGGAAGAGAGAAGGACTAGAGGACATGGAGTTACATTAGCAAAGAAGCAGTGTAGACTAGATATTAGAAAATTTTCATTTTCACAAAGAACAGTAAACGAATGGAACAGATTATCAGCTGATTGTGTAGGTGCTAGTAGTGTTAATATATTTAAAAATAAAATCGACATATACCTAAGAAGGGCGGGGTATACTTAGATAGATAGGTTGGACTCTCGATAAGCCAAATGGCTTCCTAGTCCACCTGCCCTCTAGAGTTGAATCTCTAGGTGGCAATCTTGTTAAATCCAAGGCTTGGTTCTCCAATAACTAAGAATTAGTTTTACGTTATTAAACAAGTTGCAAAATTTTGCAAATAAATTCAGTTTCATACATGAGTTTCCGTTTGCAAAATGTAGATTGTTAGTAAAAGAACCCGTAGATAGATTCCTTGATTGAAAATTTACGATATCAACAAAGGTTTCAGGAAGAGGAAATTTGCGATTCTTGTTGATGCATAATTGAAAAGTCTGGTACATTATTTACTGTGGACAAAGAACACGTATACACACATGTACAAACACACATACATTTATTCACACATACATGTATGCACAAACACACACAAGTATACACAGGTAGTGAGTGAGTGAGTGAGTGAGTGAGTGAATGAGTGAGAGAGTGAGTGAGTGAGTGAGTGAGTGAGTGAGTGAGTGAGTGAGTGAGTGAGTGAGGTGGTGAGTGCGTGCGTGCGTGCGTGCGTGCGTGCGTGCGTGCGTGGTGAGTGAGTGAGTGAGTGAGTGAGTGAGTGAGAGTGGTAAGTGTGTGAGTGAGTGAGTGAGTGAGTGAGTTCCTATTTCGTGTTAAATTTGCAGCTTGGGAGGTGGGGCGAGGGGTGTTAATGAGGGAGAAACGAGCAGGGAATGAGGGAGACATCATCTGGGATTGCCCAGATTGTTCAGTGAAGTGGAACACCCCCTGTCGTGTCACAATATCACTGCAACTGTTTTATTCCCCATTAGCCTATTTCTGTGTTACCCAGCCATCTGTGGACACTGGTGATTACCCAGAATTCACAGCAGCCAGTGGATGCCTGATCATATTTTATCTGGTTTACTGCCAATTAGCCTGAAAGAAGGCTTCATGTGCTTCCATTGAAGCCTCTCTGGCGAGTGTAATCAGCTTAGTAGGTTCTATGAAAAGGACATTAAAAGCCCCTCTGCACGCACACAAAGAGGATTAATAAACGGCCGCAGTGTGGCATGTACAGATTATGAAGAGGAACAGAGGGGCATAAAAGTACAAGAAATCATGATGACAGTTCTGATATGACAGTGCGTTGACAAAAAGAGTCGTCATCGTGATTGGTATTAATGGCGGTTTCTGTGTATTTCTTTGTTCTACAACAGAATGGTGCTTTGTTGAGTATATAGCTCAGTAGGACTTGATCAGATGCAACAGTGTAAAGAAACATATAGGTTGTGTAGACGAGATAGACAGTTTGGTTTAGGTAATCAACCAAAATCAGTGTGGCCAAAATTATTGTTGCAAAGGCAAATGAGGCCAAAGGTCATTTTGTTGAAGTTTTTTTGAGTTCCGGGCTTGTAGTTGTTGTTAAATAATTTGTGAAAATTACACGGGTTGTTGAACTTGAAAACCCCGTTGAACTTATACCAAGTCATTCTGTCCGTGAGTAAGATGATTACTAGTGCTAGTTGAGGGTGTTAGAAAATATAAAAGAAGAAATTCAATTGTTCTTTATAATTGATAAACTAATTAAAATATCTTTGATGCCATACACCTGTATTCCCATTTCATGTGATTGTTTTTTTCTGTAGTGTCTGCACTAACCGAACTGATATACTTATTCCAGAGGAAGTAAACACAAATCATTGCGGGGAAATTTAAAAATCTGTCGTGGGCTCGCTCTAATAGTGAAATTGGGTTTGCCATAGACAAGGCAGCTTGGAGTTAAATGTCAAGTGAATTGTTTTACTTCAACATTCCCTGTATGACACCAGGAGTGCCTGGAGCATCTGTCGTTGATTGGCTCTAACCAGGCTCTAATATTCCCAGCAGCTTATTATTTCCCAGGGAAGCCTCCCAAGTGCTCTCAGCCCTTTGAAGCCAGCCCTAGATCAATAAGCTGACTGCCGAGCAAGAGGGAAGGAGGGGAAGCCGCCCTCTCCCAGGCGAGGAGTGAGGCTCTCATCCCTGTAATTCTCCTCTCAGCTCCAGTGATCATCCCCTAGCAATAAACACCCCAGGAAAGGGGTAATTTAACTGTGGGGAATTCTTATCAGCCCACCCGCCCTGGGGCCTTTCATTTCACTCATGAACCCAATAAAAATATCATCAGCTGTTTTGATAGGCTCCCTTTGAGGTGGTGAGAGGTGGTTTTATTCACGATTTATGACAAGTCCCTCTCCCCCCACCACTCAGGTGTTGATTGGTTAACACTGCGAGAAGCAGGTGTTCTACTCTCACACATACATACATCGTAAACAATATTTAATTACTAATGATTGTAATACTGACTTTCATTGTTACACCTACACCTGATTATTGTTGACAAACTGTTGTCAACATTTAGTCACCTTACATGGGTCGGTTACAAAGTCTAGGCAGGTAGTAAGTTGGATAATAATCCAGGGTTGGGCTGTTACATGTACACCTACCGGTACTCATTGGTACTTCAGTATTGATTTTTCACTAAGTACTCATTCTTAAGTGCTTGTTACTCGTTAAAATTTGAGTGTTCACGGGTACTTTGCGAGTACTTTATGTGTACAAAAATTTTTTTTTACATCAGACGTAAGACAACATTTGTCTTTTGCATAAGTGGTCATTAGGGCTTGTGTGTAAATATAGAATTGAATCACTATATTTATGCCATTTGTCTACAAAATTTTGAGCAAAAATTGTTTTAAAGTTTGTCCCGTGATTTCTTTGATGCAAAATACAAAATTCACGACCATACTTTATTATGAAAAGTACTGAAAAAAAAATCCCAATGATTTCGGTGAAACAAAGTAAGAAATTTGAGCATGACCTTGTAAAGGAAACGTAATGAGCAGAAAACAGTGAAATTGGGAATGAACCATCAAAGTATAAAGTGTGGTTAATTCGATCTAGAACACACACCACATATTATGATTCAACAGTTTGCTGTTTCTCTGTACACCCACCTACAGTAAAGTGTAAAGTGTAAAGTGTAGCCCACCCATATGCTACAGTTGTTTCTAATATTGTAGTTAATCTTGCGCGGTATCAACAACATGGCAAATTCGTCAGTAGCTGTCAACAATTGCTAACACATGCCTTGTGGACACAGTTTAGAAGGGTCAAGTGGTCATATTAAAAAAGTAACTGATGAATTGTATCTTTTTTGCAACTAGAACAAACACACGTGTGACCACAAGTGTTTTATTATAATCTGACGTTTATCTCTGTGAATAATAATTGAGTATTGACCTGGCTGCTCAATAGCATTTCAAACAGCTGTCGACTATTTGCAATTCATAATTTCATGAGCACATTGGGTGGCAGAATACATTGTGTACAGGAGCACATGGTGTAGCAAGCACATTAGGCAGCTGAGCACATTTGATAGCTAAGCATATGGGTAGTTTTATTAGGTCAAGCTGATAAAATTGCATAGCTAAGCGCCTTGGGTAACTGAGCATATTTATATTAGGTCAAGCTTAGAACATTGGATAGCTGAGCAGTCTAGGTCCATTATAGCTACTTCCTGTTATAGCTACTTCCCGTTATAGCTACAGTTTTTTCCCGTTATAGCTACTCATTAAGTTTGATAGGCAAACTAGTCCCGTTATAGCTACTTATTTAATTACACAATTCAGGAGGGGACAGCAAGAGAGAGCATTAACTATTTTAGATTACTGTAAGATTCCTACATGAAATGTATTATTGAAGGACACGTTTTAAAAGTTATAAGAATGATATATAAATGTGACTGTCAGTTATTTGAAATGGAAAATATGCCATAAAACACTTGTGCGCATTTCTTTCTTCAAAAGACAACTACGTTAATTGTACTGAGTACAGAATTGCATTTATCAAAAAAATAATGTTTCCTCACCACTTTCACA
The DNA here is from genome assembly GCA_025642075.2 of Ridgeia piscesae. Classification (NCBI taxonomy): domain Eukaryota; kingdom Metazoa; phylum Annelida; class Polychaeta; order Sabellida; family Siboglinidae; genus Ridgeia; species Ridgeia piscesae. The sequence continues at coordinate 275,997 of JAODUO010000115.1, forward strand.
AACTTGGAATTCCATCCCTCAACATGGTTATTTGTTCATTTGTGAGTTTCTGTGTAGGGGCATTCCATGTCAAATCAATCAAAAACAGTGAAATTTACATGACCATTTTCGATTTTTATGAAATTTGGTTTGTCGGTTTATGATCATGAGTCTATGCATCCCACTAATTTTTAGGTAAATCCCAGTCAGCATCCAAGCCATTGTTTCGCTTAAATTTGACACAGACTGCTTGAACTAGTCCAAATGTTTAGTGTTAAAATAAAAAATATGTGTACATGTATATATATATATATATTATATAATATATATATATATATATATATATATATATATATATATATAATATATATATATATATGTATATATACATATACACTTATATACATAGACATTCCACATGTCCATGGTGATTTTTTAATCATCATCAAGCCATGTCTCCACAAAATACTCGTTAAATATTATCACTTGACTTTGTTGAAATTCCTTATATCAAAGCCGTCCACCCCTCATGGACATGAGCTGGATGGAGATGAAATAGTTAATGCTCCCTTATCTTGTTACATTGTAAAATGGAGAAATAGAAAAGTAGCTATAACGGGACTAGTTCAACTGTCAAACTTAATTAGTAGCTATAATGGGAATAAAAAGTAGCTATAACAGGAAGTAGCTATAACAGGAAGTAGCTATAACGGGAAGTAGCTATAATGGGAAGACACCAGCTGAGCACATTAGGTGGCTCAACACATTGGGCAGTTGAGCATATTTGATAGCTGATCACATCGTGTAACTAAACATAATAGTTAGGTGAGCACATTGGATGGCTAAACATATTAGGTAGCTAACCACATTGGATAGTTGAGCATAACATATTGTCAACAGAATTGACAGAAAGCAGTAATTCCTACTTCCTAGCAGTGAGGATGTGCTAAAAAAGATCTGATAAGATGAAACATTGCATGACTCATAGGCCAGAGGCTACCGTGTCTGTCCGTATACATGTGTTCTCGGATCTGTCGTTTGAAGCAACAATCTTGTTAAATCTTGTTAGTCGTAACTATCCAACATTACTAGGACTCAGATAATACACTATGTTGACTTTGATAATAATGTTTTTATTTACAATAGACACATTACACGTACATTGGAGAAGACACTTAACGAGTCACACGTCCAGGCTGAAACCATAACTGATTTCAGCTGCCTGATCTGCGGCTCAAACACTCAATAACATGCGCACACACACCCCCCTCGTATATAATACCCAATACTGGCTCCTTACTACGTATCCCATTCAGATTCAGAATGTTATGTTGTATATGCATGCACATATACACACATGCATGCATGCATCATGCATGTTGCATACATACACACACATACAGGTCCACAATCACACACATATATACACATTACACACACACACACACACACACACACACACACACACACACACACACACACACACACACACACACACACACACACACACACACACACACACACACACACACACACACACACACACACACACACACACACACACACACACACACACACACACACACACACACACACACACACACACACACACACACACACACACACACACACACACACACACACACACACACACACACACACACACACACACACACACACACACACACACACACACACACACACACACACACACACACACACACAACACACACACACACACACACACACACACACACACACACACACACACACACACACACACACACAAACACATGCTCTGCCACACACACCTGTATACACATTGGTTATTTTTACCAGTCTAATTATAATGATTAACTTAAAATAAATATTCGAGCTGATGGCAAGAAAGGACACTGCATGTCAACATGAGGACAGGGTTAATGTGGACAGTGGTGTGGAAAGGGTTAGCACCATTGATAAGCTTTGGTTGGAATTAAACGCTGCCTGTAGGCAGATAATACGTTGCCAAAGCAAATTAAATGGCTGTCATTGACACCAGCGCCCCCACCTGTCTGTCAGGCAACCTAATCCGGGTCATTATTCACCCCGAGAGATAGTAAGGGGGGGTGCCCCACCCCCATTGGAGGCGAGAGTCGGGATATCTGCCTGATAATAAACTGGGGAATGAATGTTATGTCTGGGGAAGGGAAAGTCCCTGTTGCTACACCTCTTCCCTTATGGTGGCCTTTGGGGCTACAGGGGAACAGGGAAAGTAAAACTCCAAACTTACAGTTTTTGCTGTGACAGAAAGTACTATGAAACAGTAGTGGACTTAATAATTAATTAATAAAGAAATGTTGAATTTATATATTAATTACAAATAAAATTATGGTGTCTTTTTTAAAGAAATTCGCTTTGGAGCATAATTTGTGATGGGTCAAAACATACGTTTCACAAGTTATGTACGTGAGTTTCTTATAAGATAGCCAAAACTTAGATTCCATAATATCACAGTTAACTGAATAAGTTCAACATCAGAGTGAAGTATGTGTGGGGTGTGAAATGTCCAACACAAAGTTGTGAGTTAGATTGCTCAGACATTTTGTAATGCATTTAACTGATAACACAATCTTCAATCAGTCATACATTGAACGTTCTTGAACTTCATGAATTATTTACTTTCAACTTAAATGGGTGATTTATACGACTGACAGTTTCAGTCGGTCTCTGTTACTCACGTGAAACTATAAAGTGCAGCTGCTTTCATGGACAACAACATTATGTAAATTGCACAGAGCTGCAGCTGTTAATTTATTATAATAATATGCAACTTCACTGCAGTGACAGACATGACTTGTTTGTGAATGTATCAGTGACAAGGACGCCACCAGAACTTAGTAAAAATACAACTAAAGTTAATTTATATTTAGGTGTGCGGAGGAAGAATGTAAGCTGTAGTGCAGTGAGGCGTGTCTGGGAATTCAGACATCAGACAAGGACCTTTGATTGCGTATGCAACATCTTTGTGCAGAGTCAGATCAGAGAGAATGCAGAGTCGGTAGACCGGAACATTGTCATTAAGTCAGGAACAAGGTTGAATGTGGTGGCTACTTCAGCCTGAGGGAAGTTTTGTCATGAAATTGTTGCATAATAAGCCGTGGGGGTCGGGATGGTATCTGACCACTGCTAGGTACTGGAGAGATTAGTCTTCTACAGGTGGCCCCGTCAGATATGACTTAATTTCCCATCTGCTCTACATACTGCATACATATATCAGTGATATGATTTACTGGCACTGGGCAAACGCTGGATTCCTTTCACTAATCGGGAGGGAGCCTTCTGATTCACTCAGTAACAACATTAACAAGATTTTGTTATGACATTTGAGAATGGTTGTTTACACATACAGATGTCATGATAAGTTTTTGTGTGTATTCCTTTTCCATATTTGAGTACAACGTTCAGCTAACTATCCTTACTCAAAACCAAGAAGCAGTTATCATTATTTTGTGAACAAGTATAAGCAAATAAAGTATAAAAATAACAAATTTGTAAAAAAAAAAATATTCCTTCGACCTATTGACCTTAGGAAGAGATATGCCCATCATCACTTACCGGATAAATGCATGACAACTGGATTTACACCATATGAGATGTCCTTGACCTTGGATTTCAAATGTCAATGATTATGATTTATTATTTCTCAGTAGTACCACTCTGTGTGACTATCATTAATATATGTGATCATTCCAATTGATCAAATTCAAACAGTGTTATTAATCTTGTGGGGGTCAAGGTCAAATATAAGTAATTGCACATTTTTCTTGGTTAAACATGAGCAAAATTGAAATGCCTATGTTTCAGTAACGTAGCTGTTCTGTAGGCAGGGATGTTGAATCCAAATTTAACGTTCTGTTCTTGACTGAGAATGCCAGTCAAAGTGTCAAACGTCAGTAATCTAAAATAACATTACATACGCAAATAAACATGAATTAATCATTAAATATATTCCAACCGACAAATTTTCTGTTGATTGCATCATTGTGAAACTGATACGCCAGATGTGACTGGATGATTAACAGATTGTTAAAAAAAAGTAGCATAAGGAACACGCGCCCAATCACTAGCCTTTGTTATCTGTTAGGAGGCCAGCAATATGGTAGCCTACACAAAATGTCAGATTCGTTTTAGACATGACAACGTGTGAGACCAAAGTCACCACTGATGCGTGGGTCTGATAGACTACAGTCGGCCATTACAATAGAGGAGATAGAAGGAGGGTGATAAAACTGCACATAAAGCCTGACACCACCTCATGAAAGATTTACACGCGTTGACATCAGCTCACAGATGTCGGCCATTTTTTGTGACGCCGCAACTTGATTTCGTGATGTGTATTGTACGCATGTGCGTGAGTCAATGTCTGTGTGCAGTGTACATGTGTGTATGTGTGCGTGCACTGTCGTGCATACAAAACATGTGTGTATATTGGAAGGTTTCGGAAACTGAAGCTAAACTTTGGAGATTTATTGTCACGAGGTCTGACTAGTGAGTACGCTGTGACGGCGTTTAGTCAGGGGACACTGTGAAGCTGTCAGGAGACGCTGGAATAATAATTCAACATTGTGATACTGTCATAAGATATTGTGACACTGTCATGAGACATTGACAATGTTAGGAGATATTGTGACACTGTCATGTGACAGTGTCATGAGACTGCGATGTTATTATAAGATGTAGGGACATTGTCATGAAACATTGAGACATTGTCATGAGACATTGTGACATTGTCATGAAGCACTGCAACAATACCATGAGACATCTGATAACATCACGAAGCACAGTGACACTGTCATGAGGCACTGTGACAATCATGAGACACAGTGACCTGTCACGATATATGACACTTTCATTACACATTGTGACACACTGTGACACTGTCATGAGATACTGTCTCAAGATTGCTCGGCACAAGATAGATATGACAGAATTCTGTAACAGATTCTGCTGATCATGAGCAGATGGCAGTCCTGAGTAGGGCAGAGAAGAAGAACAGGAGGAGGAGGCGACCTCACTGACGTGTCAGCCCACTCAAAGTATCAGCCCAGATTCCTGGCTGCGTCTGTTGATTGTAAAATAAGTCCAGCGAGTACCAGGCTGGTGACTTCAGAACGACAAACTTGGTTTTGTCACTGTTGTGTCTGGGTTGCATCAGCAACCAGGATGTCATCTCGTTGACACACTGGATTAGTAGGTGTCACGCCAGTGAGACACTGTGACGCTGTCACCAACACAATCACAGGTGTGCAAGTGTAGGTTGTTTTGTCTGTCTCAGCCATCAGTGATGTAGCAATATGATACACACCCTCCGTGTTTGTTTCCTCCGCGACCAACACTCACACATTTGCAATTACGATTGCACAGATAGTGGCAGTCCTTGCATTCACATGATACTGACCCATGAACACATATGAAAGGGCGGCTGAGTTTGCCCCACCCCTTCAACCCTAGTTCACCCCTGCTTGGCCAATCATTCCCGTCATTAAACACCCTGGCTGTACTCAGCCACTGAATTATTAAAATGTATTTAGTCAGGATCTAGGCCCTTGTCTAACGATTTATGTGGGAATATGTGCAACAGACGTTGGCCAACTTTTTGTGTCTACCCCTGTTGGATGGGGTTAATAGATGCCTTGATGTAAGTACCTTAAGTACCTTTGTCTGTGTTGTGCACCGAACAAACCAGACAAAGTGTAACTAGGGTGAAAGGCAACAGTAGTACTACCGGGTACTTACATTATTATCCCATTGGTGTAATCGGGGTATTCACAGTTGCACAGTGGACAGATGCCCAGTGGTCAAATTAAAGTTTGGACAGTTCAGTGGCAATAAAAGGCGAAGAGAAGTATAGATTAAAAGTTACTTGCATATTAGGGTTAAATATTATATTGTTAAATATTATACTGATATCAACCCATGACATTTATTTATTACATTTATGGAATTTTTTTGTCACTAAGTCCACTTTTTATTTTTTCAGTTGACCACTGGACAAATGTCCACTGGATGGCTGACCACTGAACAACAGTTACTGTCCACTGGGCAACTTCCTACACTTGTTCTAATCACATGCTCAGTCGCATCTGAAGTCAGATGTAGCCATGTCACGCGAAAAGGCAGACTAAACAGATTCTAATTCACTGTTACATTTTTAATTATCTTTAAACATTTATGTCCAAGGCCAAGGTCTTTCATTACCAATGTCTTGGATTTATAGCTCACAACGATCGTTCAAATGTCTGATGACTGTAGCTTTATCAATTATATTGTTAATAATTTGATACATATTTTAATGTGGGAATATTTTGTGTTGTTGTGCAGTATGTGACTATAATATTTTGTGTTGTTGTGCAGTATGTGACTATAATATTTTGTGTTGTTGTGCAGTATGTGACTATAATATTTTGTGTTGCTGTGCAGTATGTGACTATAATATTTTGTGTTGTTGTGCAGTATGTGACTATAATATTTTGTGTTGTTGTG